>JAJEJO010002975.1:300113-316846 GCA_020662805.1 Glaucomys volans
AATTCATTTAATTTGTTTTCTGGTCTGGAGAGCTGACCATTCTGACTCAAATGGCATTTGCACAGCAAACATGTCTATATTGACTTCAGATAACGTGTTAACTAATGAAGAGTGTTAGCAAAACCACTGTGAACTGTTACAAATATAATGTATTTTTCAGTGAAAATAAGCTTTAGAGTGAGAAAAATTTCTTCTAGGAAATGGTTTTTGGCTATCTTTTAAAATCAGGTGGAAGTTAAAAGTATAAATTATGCTTTCCATTTTTTTAATGTTTTAAGAAGAGATTTTTTTTAAACTAAGCTCTCTATTTCAAGATAATCATAGATTCACATATGTTTGTAAGAAATAACATAAAGAGATCCGTAGCAAATTTTTTTCCCAGATTCCTTCAATAGTAACATCTTCAAAATTCTAGTACAATATCACAACCAGGGTATTGATGCTGAAGGAGTCAATGTTGTGGTCTCACGAATCCCTTTGAGAGCCACACTCCCTTTCACTCCTACTAGCACCCCTTCTAAGCCCCCGCAGTCTCTAATCTGTCCTTCATTTCTATAATTTTGTCATTTGAAGAATGTTAGATAAATGGAATCATACTGAACATACTCTTTTAGGTATTGCTATTTGTTTTTCACTCTATATAATTCTCTAGAGATTCCCCCAGGTTGTTGTGTGTATCAATAATTCACCTGTTTTTATTTCTGAGTATAATAAAACAGATTACTAGATAACCCACAGTTTCTTTAATCATTTGCCTATGGAAAGATATGTGGGCTATTTCCCATTTGAGGCCATTATAAAGAAAGCTTTTATCAGCATTTATGTACAGATTTTTTGAGTGCATATCAGTTTTCCCTCCTTTGGACTGAAACATGAGTGAAAAACTTTATGCCATTGAATATTTGGATCTCTTTGTTACAGATATGTGTACTCTGTACCTACTTATTCTAAGTAACACAGATCTTTTCTGTATTGGACACTGCAGTGGTGATGATAACACTTACAATTAGAAAACTCCACTGGGGAAGCCAATGTGAGAAAGAGCAGGCATTCCACTTGAACAAGCTGTCTGATATGAGAGGCACACACAGTTAACAAATCTCAGAAAAGCTTTCAAAACCAGGCAGATCAACCAAGGCAGAAATTCGCAATATTTCTGATTAAGTTAAACCAGAATTGAAATAGGCAAAATATAAGTAAAACATCTATTTTATAACATTAAAATGGAGATGTAAATGACTACTCTGTGATCTACTTTTCTTTCTTTTTTTTAACAGAAGTTTGTGTGCATGTGCACGTTTAAATAAGACACATCTATTTTAAGCTGAGCATGGTGGCACATGCCTGTAATCCAAGCAGTTTGGGAGCCCGAGGCAGGAGAATCATGAGTTCAAAGCCAGCCTCAGCAAACGTGAGGGCTAAAACAACTTGGTGAGACCCTGTCTCTAAATAAAATACAAAATAGGGATGGGGATGTGGTTTAGTGGTTGAGTGCCCCTGAGTTTAATCCCTGGTACCCACCCCCAACCCGCCCCAAAAAAGAAAGAACAAAAAAGAAACATCTATTTTACAAAAATTACATCTATTCTTCCAAGGAACTAGTTGGCTGCAGCAAGTCTCTTGGTTGGCCCGGTGGTCCTAAGCGGGGCACCCAATGTCACCTGTGGGTACTGGTGCCATCACTCCTAGAAAGGAAATACCTACTTTTGGTTATGTGTTATAATTTTGAATTGATGTCAGACATCAGAATGAACATTGATAAAAAAACGTGACCTTGAGAAATTAGTCTACTGTGGAACTTGAAAGACTGTCTCCTGGAAATGTCCCGGTGGGAACAGGAGTTTTGAAATTCAATAAGATATGGGGCAGAGTAGGCAATCTAGTGTTCCGGTCAGGAGACAGGAAGAGTAAGGAATCTCTACACACCCTTATATGTTCATTTTATATCCACCACTTTTTTCTGGGACACCTGTCATTTCATATTGAAATAATTATTTACAAGGGAAGTTTTCAGTGGAAAGGAGGGAAAAGGTCTCACAGTATGAAGAAAGACCAAAGTTGCATTTACATGTATGCTATTCAGACTACATACATTCTTGACTTTGATTACATCGCAGAATCAATTGCTTCAAATAAAGTAGAAACACAATTACCAGTGGAAGTTTGTTCTTTCCTGATATAGACAAGTCATTTAAGTTGACTCAGACTGCACTGCAAAAGAAATGCACTGTATTTCAGACCTGATACACAACTCACACAGCCATACTTTTGATAAGGGATGTTAGAAAAGGAAGGAGCTTGAGATGGAGAAATAAAAGAATAAAAGCAGGAAAGAAAAAGAGACAAAGAGGAAGAAAGGGAAAGATTACAAAAGGAAGGAGAAAATGAAGGAAGAAAGTCACTAAAATCTCAGGAAGATCAAAAGGCCATCTTATCCAATCACACAGAGGAACTTTTCAGGAAATTAAAGGTATGCCTCCCAGATCTTCTCAAACCACAGAGCGTAGAGGAAAAGTAAATGCATAATTCCTCAGCTATCTCAACAAAAGCCCAAAGCAGAGAATGACTTCTTTGAAAATATCTGTGGATGAAAATTTGTAAAATGAAGAGATCATCAGGGGAAGGCTCACTAAGTTCTTGAGAAAATTATTTCAGAAAGAATTCACTGCTAAAAGGGAACAAGAAAGGACAACATGAGAAGGGATCATTGTAAACTCAGTTCTACTGGTAGGAAGCAGGTTGATAAAACTACTTAGCTTCAAACATGTGCTAAATTTCATTTTTAAAAGAAAGAATAACTCAGATGACAAAAGTAACATCCCTGAAGGCTGCTCCCCTGGATTTCAGAATTATGTGGACAAAGATCCCTTTATACCTTCTACTTCTCCCTTTTTTGAACAAGAATGGTTATAGCTGCTTCCCTGTGCCTCTCTCATGATTGTATGTTGGGAGGAGTAAACCTGTCCCTCTTGTTTTGCAGATTAACCAATTAAAAAGAACTATGCTCAAGGACAGAGTTTTTCTTTTCCATAAATTAAAAATGTAGCTCCATTTTCACTTCATTTGCATTGTTTCTGATGAGAAATCTGCTGTCATCCTTACCATTGCTCTCTGTACACAATTTGTCTTAAAATAGTTTTGATTTTTTTCCTGGTTGCTTTTCACATTTCCTCTTCCTCATTGGTTCTCTACAATTCAATTAAGATGTGTCTTAGAGTTTTCTTTTAATGACTTTGCAATTAGAGCTTATTGAGCTTCTTTTATCTCGGAATTTATAGTTTCCATCCAATTTGGAATTTTTTTGCTATTTTTTTTTTAAAAACCTTTATTTATTTTTATGTGGTGCTGAGGATAGAACCCAGTGCCTCACATGTGCTAGGCAAGCGCTCTACCACTGAGCCATAACTCCAGCCCTGCTATTATTTTTTTCTTCCTTCCCATGAATTGCAATTACAAATATTATATATTAAAATACTTTCAGTATTTTAATACCACTACCACTCACTGATTCACTG
This sequence comes from Glaucomys volans, assembly GCA_020662805.1. NCBI lineage: Eukaryota > Metazoa > Chordata > Mammalia > Rodentia > Sciuridae > Glaucomys > Glaucomys volans. The sequence goes on from JAJEJO010002975.1 coordinate 303,629, forward strand.
TTCATTTATTATTATTGTTTTTATCTTTTCAAATTTCATTTTGGGTAGTTTCTATGGGTGTGTCCTCAAGTCTACTGATCTTTTTTTTTTTTTTTGACAGGTCTAATCTGTTGTTGATACAATGCTCTGTATTGTCATATAAGACACTGTAGATTTCATCTATAAGAGTTTAATTCAGGACATTTTGATATCTTTCATATTTCTACATTCTTTTTCAAGTTATATTATGTAGTTTTAGTGTCCTTGTCTGCTAATAATAACATCTGCATTTGTCCTGGGTCACCTTTACTAGATTGCTTTGTCTCTATGAATCATATTTTTCTACTTTATATGCATGTCCAATGGTTTTTTATGGCATAGATTATGAATTTTACCTTATTAGGTTCTGAAAATTTTTTATTCCTTTATTTTAGATCTTAATTATGGGATGCAATTATGTTACTTTGAAGCATTTTGAACTTTTAAGGTCTTCTAAAACTTATTACACATAACCATATTTAGTTATTTCTCACTGTTGAGATACAACTCTTCCAAGTTGTTATGGACTGACTTATGATTTGCCCACTGTTCAGATTCATACATTGAAGCCCTATGTGATTGTATAGGAAACAAGATATTTAAGATGACAATTAAGGTTCAGTGAGGTTAAAAGAGTGTCCTTATAAAATAAGAAGAGACACCAGAGATCAGTCTCTCTTTGCCATGTGAAAACACATTGAAAAGTTCCGCAAACCAGAAAGAGAGTCTTCATTAGAAATTGTGCCCAGACAGAACCTTGGTGCTGTACTTTGGCCTCCAGAACTACGAGAAAACATTGTGTTTAATCTATTCAATATGTGTGTTCTGTTATGAGAGCCTGAGCTCATGAGTACCCACTGTGATTTATAAGGTTTTCTTCTCCAGATAGTAGGGGAAAGCATAATTTTCATTCCTGTGTGCATACCATCTACTGTTCCCTCTAATATTTTGGAGTGATATTTTCTCCAAGCTTTAAGGGGATGCCTGGAATTCTGGAATGCACCAGTTATTACTCTGTGAATACTTATTGGGGAAATTACACACAGGTCTCCACAGGTTTTATTTGTTTGTTTGATTTTTGGTGCAGTTTTCCTTTTTGGTACTCTCTCCTACAAACTCTAGCCAATGTGGTTTCCCTGAACTTTTTGCTTCATCTCTTCAAGTGAGGAATCCTCTGGGCTACAGCTGGACCCTTTCCCTGTGTCAGATCCTGAAATCTCTTATAAAGCACCATGTTGGAGAATTTGTAGGATTCATCTTTTTTGTTTTCTGCATCTGAGGAATGACTGTTCCTTATTATCGAATGTCCAGTGTCTTGAAAACCATTGTATAACTGGTTTTCATTGTTGTTCATGTTTGATGCAAAAAAATATAAATCTACTTATCATTTACTCTATCTTGGTCAGAAGTGAAATCTCATTAGCATTAGTTTTTCTTTTTTGAAATTTTCATCCTCTATTGAAATGCTTGTCACTTTCACTATATTGTTTAACTTTTCCACTACTACCACTATTATTTTAAAATTCCTATCTGTACTATTTCTAAGTGGGTTTCTATTGGCTCTCTTCTCTTTGCTATGAATCACTCATATAGTTTGGATATGAAAGATCCCCCAAAGGTCTACTTGTTAAAGGATTGCTCCTCAGCTTGATGCTATTATGAGTTGATGGCAACCTTTATGAGGTATGTCCTAGTGGAAGGTCTCCCCATATTTGGGACATGCTCTATAAGCAGATAGTGGGATCCTACTGCTTCCTATTGCTTTCTTTCTTTCACAGCCCAACCATGAGGTGAATAGGCTTCCTCTGCCATGTGCTTCCATTATGATGCACTGCCTCACCACAAACCCCAAACACCAAGACCAACTAATAATGGACTGAAACTTACAAAACTGTGAGCTCAAGTAAGGCTGCCACCACTGCCACCACTGCCACCACTGCTGCTGCTGCTGCTTCATCTTCTTCTTCTTCTTTTTCTCCTCCTCCTCCTCCTTATCCTCTTCCTTTTCCTCCTTTTTTTTTTAACCAGTGCCTTTGCCCATTTTTATTTTATATTTTCCAAATTTTTATTGGTGCATTGTCATTGCACATAATGATGGGATTTGCTCTTATATATTTGTACATGCACAAGACATAACAGAACAATTTGGCCAATATCACTCCCTGGCACATCACCCCTCACTTGCTGCCTCTCACTCCCTGGTCCCTTTCCTCTACTGATCTCCCTTTGATTTTCATGAGACAACCCCCCCACACCCCCCCCCACACACACACCTTTCTTTCCTTTTTTCTCTCTAGTTTCCCCATATGAGAAAAAACTTATGATCCTTGGCTTTCTGAGTTTGGCTTATTTCACTTAATATAGTGGTTTCTAGTTCCATCCATTTTCCTGCAAATGACATAATTTCACTTTTCTTTATGGTTGAATAAAACTCCTTCGTGTATATATACCACATTTTCTTTATCCATTCTTTCATTGATGGTCACTTAGGCTGGTTCCATAGTTTGGTTATTGTGAATTGTGCTGCTGTAAAAATGGGCAATTTTTACACAAGTACGGTAGTATGATGACTTTAATTCTTTAGGATAAATACTAAGCAGTGCTATAGCTGGGTTTTACAGTGATTCCAAGCCTAGTGTTTTGAGGAAACTCCATAAGATTTCCATATTAGTTGTGCTAATTTACGATTTGTAAAGTGTTCATTTTCTCCACAACTTCTCCAACATTTATTATTATTTATATGCTTGATAACTGCCTTCTGACTTATGTGAGATTAAACCTCAGTTTAGTTTTTATTTGCACTTCCCTAATTGTTAATGATACCTGGGAATGTGGCTCAGTGGTAGAGCACTTCATTGACATGCATGAGGCTCTGGGTTTCATCCTCAGCACTACAAAGAAACAAGCAAGTATTTCTTCTTCCTCCTCTTCCTCTTCTCCCTCCTCCTCCTCTTCTCCCTCCTCCTCTTTATTTGGGATCTACCCCAAGGTCTCATACATGGCATGATTGACAAGTGTTTTGCCACCAAGCTACATCTTCAACCCCCCACCCCAGCCTTTTCCCTCACTTTTGAAGCTAATTATCTCAGCTACCTTGGGACAGCTTGGAAATCTGATTAACATAGTAATGTTTATTTTTCATCTTCAAAGGTTCCTCTAATTTTATTTTGCAACAGACATTTTATGTAAAAAGATACTAGAAAATGAAGTAAATAATACTTCTAGTAAATATCATGCTCCTGTTTCTGTCAGGCTTCAAATATGCACTGACTATCTGATATGTGTCAGCCTGGGTCTGAGCTTGGTTTCCATTTAGTTTGATTCAGTTTCATATTGCTTCAAATGCTTTGAGAAAAGATCATTTTTTTTTTTTCTACAGTAGACTTTAGAATTTGAACTCTTGAAAGGGTTCAGAGATTTCTTTATGCTTTACCTAAGGCTGATATTTTTCAAAATCAAGGGTGATGTCTCTCTGCCTTAGAGTCTGGCTTCCAGGATCATTCATGAGTTCTCTTTCTTTTGGGACCTGCCCTTGAATTTCTGTGCTGCTGATATCTGAAAGCCTGGTGCTCCTGCTCTCTCCTCCCATTTTTGGTCGCTGAAAGTCCACTGTGCTCTGGATGGTTTTCTCACTGCTCTCCTGCTCTGTCTTGCACTTAGATGTCAACTGTCTTGCACTTCTCATACATGATGGGGAATCTCTCAGGTCTTTCACCAAAACACCTTCTGCATATTGCTCATGAATTTGATAAATACCTGTATTGAAAAGCTATAGGTGGGTAAGGATTTGTTCTGTGATAGGGCTCCTTTACATTCTTTCACTGCATATTACATATACCCATGATAATTACTCACGAGCTTGGTGGGTTTCTCCTGACCATCTATTGCAGATTTCTCCTCTTCCCACTGATTCATCTCATTTGGGTTGTTAAGGAAAGAGTGACAGTATCTTTTGAATTTCTACATGATAACCAGAAACAAAAGAACTCTACACCTTTCTCTTAACCCCTTGCTTCATGAAAATCACTCCCTCCCTCTCTCCCTCCCTCCCTCTCTCCCTTCCTTCCTTCCTTCCTTGCTTTTTTCCTTGGGATTAACCCAGGAGTGTTCTACTTCTGAGCTACATCTCTAGTACTTTTAATTTTATTTTGAGACAGGGTTTTACTAAGTGGCACAGGCCGGCCTCAAACTGGTGACCCTCCTGCGGTAGCCTCCTGCACCACAGGGATTACAAACATGCACTCCTGGGCCCAGCAAGTGCCAGATGATATTCTATCCCTCACTGTTTTCTTGGCTTCCATAAGGATGGGGAGCACTGGGTTGAAAAAACTGAGAATTTACATGTTTGGAAGGAAACTTAGTGGTCAGTCGTCCTGTCCAGCTCTCTGGTTGATGCTTCTTGATTGGGAACGCACCCAGAAGGCTGGTGTTGTCGTTGTGTTTTGGGGTCTACGTGTGCTCTCACCGTGTCTGTCATTAACCTGCCCATTCCTACTGTACAGTGCTCCCCCACCCATTTTCTTTTTCATTCTATAATTTGAAAATTCAGGCAAACCAACATCTGGAAAATTTTCCATGTCCTCAATCAGCATTATTTGATCTGGCTCACACTTTGGATTGGAATTTTGACAATATTATTAGTTTTTCAAATGAACCTATCCACCTGAATCCAGTATCCCTGGTCTTATTTGAACACCAAGTTGCTCTCCTTGGGTTTATGTACTTTTTGTTCTTGGTTTTGTTTTGTTTTGCTTTGCTTTTGAACGCTTATATCCATTTGTTTTTGTTTTGCTTTGTTTCTTACTTAGTAGCCAGTGTGATAGTAACAGTTCACAGAAAGCCTAACAGAAAATAACAGAAAAACCCTCTTTAATAAGGACTTTTTATATCCTTAAAAGCAGCACCTATTAATCACTAAATAATTCATAATTTTATTGGCCAAATGGAAATGTACTGCGGTTAGTTCAGTTACACACAATTATGTTAGTTGTTTCTTCACAGTGGCAAGAAGTACTAATAGGAAACATGTGATTTTGCTCACTTATTAGGCACACATTTGCACATCCTGTGACTGCTATGTAATTTGCTGCAGTCAGAGACAAGAGTCTCTGACATATCATTGCAAAGCAAGGGAGTGTTTTCTCTGATCTTAGTAGGTCTGCTGACCATTTTGAGCTCTTTCTCAAAAGAATTTAAAAGAAAAATATTTAGTAAGAATTATAATTACCCAGCAGCAGTAATGAAGCTACTATCTTGTATTAAATACCTGTTATGTGTCAGGCACTACACCTGGTCTCAAATTACTCCAATGTTGCTAAAAGGGATACTAGAAGCATCCTAAGACCATAGAGCTAGCAACCGTGCGTGAAATTCAAGTCTTTCTAACCCCAGCACTTGTGCTTTCTCTGAAGCTACTTCCTACCCCAGGAATAGATTTTTCTCTTCTTATCTTCCACCACCTCTTCACAAATCACTGCTTCATCAAGTAGTAGTACTTCACCAAATTTCTTACTGTATTAGTCAGCTTTTCATTACTAGAGGCAAGCTACTTTTAAAGCAAGGAAGTTTATTTAGCTTAAAATTTTGAAGAATGGAAGTTTAAGCAACATCGTATAGGTTCTGGTGAGGACTCCCTTTGGGCTGTATCACATCAGAATGGGAGTGTGGGTGTGTTTTGTTGTCTGTTTGATTTTTTTTCCCTCTTCTTATAAAGTCATCATGATTCAGTATTGAACTCTAGTGATTCATCAGTGACCTCGTCTAATCTAATTCCTTCTCAACTACCCCACTTCTAAATGCAATAGTCAGATTAAGTTTCTACCTTCTTAACATCATTAATCTAAGACTTTGGGAATTAATTCTTCCATGAGTTGAGGAAGGTAGCATATTCAAACCATATCCTTCTTCCAACCTGGTGGGTGGTCATCTGGCTCACTGCCTGCCTAGAGCAGATCGCTGGCACTTGAGCTTCTCCTAGCTTCCTCTTCTCCTACTTTGTTATCTCAGCTTTATCCTTTCCTACAGTCTTGTGCCCAGCCAGGTAGAGTGAAGCAATAGCAGGTCTGGCAGGGCAGGGGGAGCAGGCCAGTCCTGTGATGTGTTATGACAGTTTCACCTTCTGAGTCCCTGTCTGGGGAGGCAGAGGCTGTTGGGAACAGATATCAGAGCAATGACACCTCTGGAATGTGACAGGGGTATGGGTAAGGGAAGTGGAAATCTCCAGAATGGCAGAAATGTTCTTGGTCCTCTTTGGGATATCATGTGGACGTGTATATTTGTCAAAACTATAGAACTCTATGCTTAAGATCATTTTTATCCATAAAATTATAGCTCAATAAAATTTTAGAATAATAACATTTTTTTTTTCAAAGAACACAGGTTCTGTGGCATCCAGGTGGCCACCTTTTCAATGGCATGGCTTTTGCCTCTGTTGGCCTCTACCATTCCCACTGGAGTCCTCCAGGTGTGTTCTAAGCCTCTTAAACTACCTCACTGGTTCCTGACCCCTACGAGGAGGATTGACAGGCTTTGAGAGCTGAGGTTCAAGGACTCCAGACCACAAAGACCCCCATGTGGTAGTGCCTGAGTTCCTAGAGAGGAGGGAGGCCCTATACGGAGCCATGCACAGGCCATCCACAGCAGGACAACCTCTGTGAAAGGTCCTCTGTCTTCTATCATGATTCAAGAGAGGAAAGGCATCCCTACCTGCGCTCTTTCAGAAACCAGCAGAGTCTTAGGGCAAGGGCTGTGGACCAAAGACCTGCCCAGACATCTGGTCACTTGATTGTGTATGAGGAGATGAAATCCCACGGCTCCTGTCTCCTCCCCTTCTTGTGAAATTCTGAGTCTTAAACACTAGAAGCCCCACCCTTGGATGGAGTAAGTGAGCAGCATCTTCAGACTCCAGACAAACCCACATCCCTGAGTCCTGGCAAGAGAGGCCCTGGGCAAGCTGGTGCTTCGGCTGCTGAACAAAGGCTGGGCATCACTGTGGCTCGGTGGGTGCAACCCTGAGGCCAAGCAGGGAAGTTCTAGGAACACCCTGTCCTATGCCTACTTGTTCCCCCTCCCTCTCCCCATCATCCCCCCATGGGCTTGCCTTTGATCTCAGACAAAGAACTCAGGCCCATTATAAACCTGTTTATACTCTAATGACAAGAATACAGACAAAAGTAATTAGAGATGAACATTAAATGGCCTAACCCAGCTCCCCAGCAGAACCCGGAAAGGCAGACAGAGTGACTCAACCAGCTCCAGCAAGAGGAGTTTGCTGCAGGCTGTCTGGGATGTGGTTTTGTTGTGTCCAAGGTTCTTTCTTTGTAGCACAATACCTCAGTGAAGCCACTTCAGAGCTGTGAAGACTCTACCTGTTTCTAGTCTCCCCTTTCGTTCCCATTTTAGGTGCTCTACAAGAGAGGAAAGGATATAGAGGCTCCAAGTAGACAAGTAGAAGTGGCTTCTGTCTTTTTGTTTGTTTGTTTGTTTTTGTTTTGGTACTGAGGATTGAACCCAGGGCCACTTAGCCCCTGAACTACATCCCCAGCCCTTTTAATTTTTTATCCTGAGACAGGATCTCAATGAGTTGTTCAAGGCCTCACTAAGTTGCTGATGCTGGTCTTGAACTTGCAATCCTCCTGCCTCAGCCTCCCAAGTTGCTGCAAATACAGGTTTCAAGCAGACAATGAGTCCACATGATGAGCCCCAGGCGACTTCTACCTCCCTTTCCAACTTCAGGAACAAATTCTGCTATCAGACATTTTACCTTAGTGAGAATTTCTTTCTACAAAAGTTACTTAGAGTCTAATGTATAATAACCACTCAGGCAGGCTCTAGGAAGACAGAAGTGAATTAAGCAATCCCTCCCCATAGCAGCACTGCTGAAGGAAGCACCACACAGCAACACATTGCAAACTCTCTTGCTGGTGAGAGCTGCAAAATTCATGTTCTAGAAGAGGCAAAACATCACTTTCCCTTACACAGGAGGGCAGGCGTCATTGGTTTCTGCCTGCAGGCCTGCTATTGAACTAATGTATTCTAACCTTTGTCTGATTCCTTCTTCTATGACAGTCTGTTATTTTGTAATCTGAACAATATTTTCCTAGGGCTCTGTGAGCTTCTGTGTTTAAACTGGAAAGAAATAGTGAAAGCAAAGAATTTCTTTCTTTTAAAAAATAACCAAAAGCAACAGCATTACCAGTGATCCCCATCAGAGTTGCTTTCAGTCACCAGAAAAGAGATTAAGTAGCCCCTACCAACTTTGCAGTTCTTTGCTTAGAAGCATGAACCAAGACCAAGGTCGAGCACACAGGCGGCATCTTTCATTACCATGGGGCAAGCCTCCAGTCAGACCCATCAGAGTGGAGCCTTCTGGTCTCCAGCAAGTCATTATGTTCTTAGGATTATCATTCATTTTCTCTCCCCGAAGTGCTTATGATGAATGTGAGGGCTGTGGGCTAAAGCCGTCTATGCATTCACTGATAAAAGGTTCTATGTTCAATTTTCTAAAAGTGCCCTTAGAGAATCCTCAATTTCCTGCCTCTTCTTAAGAGGGAACTGAATTTGTGTTGCCTTCAAAGGAGAAGAACTGAGTCCTCTTGGTGCAAAAGCTTCCTGAAGTTTGGAGGGAGAAGCTCAGGGGACATTTTTGAGATTTGGAAGCTTTTGGGGACTGGCCACGTAGATAGAGCTGGCATTATTTATTGCAGACTGAAGAATGATACAAGGCAACATCTGTGTAGCTGCTGTTTCTCCATTCTGTTTTCTGTTGGCACAGCTTTGGCCTCCCTCCTGAGAATCTTACACAAGCTCCTAGAAGTCCTGTTGAGCCTAGTCTATAATGCTCATTTAGCTGTCTATGATGGAGTCTACACTGCTCAGGGGCCAGCTGACCCAGTCCTTCCTCCAGCCCTTTCTCACTACTCAGGTGTCACATTTGATTGAGGACATCTCTGAACACTGGGCATGAATCTGGTGTATCATAAAAAGAATCTGCACAGTAGAATAGCAGTGTGTATGAGGAAGGGAAGGACACCCGGGCTCCAAGTAGAAGTGACTTTGAGCAGACAGTGAGTTCACATAAAAAGCTCTGAAGCATCATCTTTTATTAACCCATAGGGACTTTGGAGTATTTGTTGTGAAATTTTAACATTTTTATTGAGTTTTTGTCATGAGCTGGAATAGGATGTGGATGTGTCCAGGGTGTTGAAACAATGGCTTCTATGTGGGCCTTTGTGAAGGAGCTCACTGGGGCTCCAAGCACAATGACTTCTTATATCCCAGCTCTCTGGCATTTCATGTTTCTCCACCTCTGTGTGGGCCACTCCCGGCTAGGTTGTGGTGTTTTCAGCCACTGCTCCGAACATCTGTTGGAAGCACTGTGCATTTCTTCTCATAGAGCTATCAAAGGCGGCAACTTCGTAGGCGGCAGTGTCCAACATCTGCCTAAATACCAAACTCCACAGCTGCAAATAACACTGCAGAAGCCCAACATATCCAAGCAGAAGAGTTCTGAACATACACAATGAATTCCTGCATCCCAAAACATTCCAATATATATATATTTTTTAATCCAGGGATTGAACTCAGGGCCACTGGGCCACTGAGCCACATCCCCAGCCCTATTTTGTATTTTATTTAGAGACAGGGTCTCCCTGAGTTGCTTAGGTCCTCACTAAGTTGCTGAGGCTGGCTTCGAACTTGCAATCCTCCTGACTCAGCCTCCCAAGTCGCTTGGATTATAGGCATGCGCCACCATGCCCGGCTACATTCCAATATTATGCAAATGTATTTGTCACCTGAGGGACCTAGCAGATTCTTGTTTTCATTTAATCATCCAAATGAATAATTACAACTTGGGCACCAGAGTGTAACTGCTCGTTCTCAGCCAAATATTCTGGGGATAAAGGACAAAAGTAGACTCTAGAGATAATGCTTGGTAACAGGAAGGCCTCAGCCTCTAGCTTACTTCAGTAACATTTTCTGTTACTGTGTTGGGTGAGAATTACCTACTAGTGAAAATGGGCAGCTCAGGGCTTGGACAGAAGCAAGGAGTTTCTTAAGGAAAACTGAAAGTTAAATATGTAATATATGTAATAAAATAGGCATATTTTGTAATACATGTAATAAATTTTGTAATATATGTAATAAAATAGGCAAAGGAAAGACAGGCCCTGTGTAGCCTGTGACAATTACAGTCCAGGTCTCCTTAAGGCATTCTCTGAGTTTGAAGCTGGCATTACAGGAAATTTTAAAATAGTGTCTGGTGAGCTGTTGGGGTTTTTAGAAGAACATTAGGGATGTAGGAATCAAGAAAGAGGGTGGAGGAAAGTGTATTTCAACCAGAGCATCTCCTACCAGAGCTTTCTTATAGATCTTGGTTGAGTAGAATTTGTTTTGAACAAAGGTTCTTACTGCTGAAAATCAACACCATAGAACAGCTCAAAACATCCGGGGTGGCCAGTCTCAAAGGTCATGGCCCACTTTAATATTCTAATGTTTTGGGATTCTGTAGTTGTAGTACTCAGGGATATAAAGCCCTTAGATTGAATTCTCACTGAGGGACAAATAAATACACCCTGTGCCTGTGGCTAAGTGCTGGCAGAAGTTCCTGGGCACAGACTCAGGTGCTATCAAATGAACCATGAGGCCAGGCAGGGTTGGAGGCAGAGTGTGGCAGAGCTGAAAGAAGACTCTGCCGCTAAGGAAGGGAAGCGTTTAATAAGACCCCAGCACCAGGTAGAAACTTTAGTTCTACAAAGGAGAAAAATGGAGGGCTTTTGAAAGTACAGCTAAAGAGTTTGTCATTTGTTTTATAATCCCTGTTCCCTACCTCGGCTAAAGTGGCTGTCAAAATACTTTAGTAGGTTTGGAATACTCAGGGGGAGATGTGCGGTCACAGGATGTTGGTCAAGGACTGTTGTTTTCTAAATTGTCTGACAATTTCAGAAAAATCTCTATTTTTTTTCCCCTAACAGCCCCTCTCTCCAGGCTGTTAAACTCTTATCCCTTTCGTAACCTGGACAAAGCAGAAGTTAGTCCAAGATTGTAACTCTAGAATTTTACCTCTGGGGGAACATTTTGACTTTGCAATAGTGTTTATGATTTGAAAAGCGGATTTGTTTTATTAAAACATTAGCTTCAGGAAGATATTTGCCATATGCAACATTGAACAATTGATTCATAGGCTTGAAAAAGATGATCAATTCTTTTCAAGTTAGGTCAACACAACTTACGTAGGAGAGCTTTCAAAAGTGCTGTGTCATTGAGGCATTGTGTATTCAGTGCTGGGTTCCACATATAAAAATTTGAGGCACAGTGGGAAATCTGATGGACCTTTCAAAAAGGAAGCAGTAGAATAAAACTGCTGTTATTTGCATGTTATTTCTATACTATCATATCTTTTTCATTATTGTAATTGTGCTCCAATTGAAGGTACAGGGCCATGCACATGTGATGTTTAAGACTGCTTTAAAATAAGCCCAAGTGATTGTAGAGGGAAAAGAACCATGACTCAGATGAAGTAGAGTCTAGACCTGGATATCACTGTGTATCTGCAGAAAGAATTGCTCAGCTTCTGCTGGTTGAAAGCCTTTATTAAGTATACTTGGGAGCACAAGTGTGAAAGCAAAGAAAGCTGGCTTTGCATCCCTTGTAAACTGAGTGATCTTGAGTAAATTACTTAAACCCTTCAAGTCTCAGCTTTATCATCGATAAAATGGGCATAATAATTCCACCAGATGTATTTGTTGTGAAAATTAAAGAGCATACAGCAAGCGTTCAGTTGGTGTTCATTGTTCTTAATCAGTTTCATGGTTGGATATGAGGTGTCCTCTGAAAACTTTCTTGTTAATGCAGGAATATTTAGAGGTGAAACAATTAGACTGTGAGAGCTGTGACCTAATCAGCCCATCCTAGTTTAAATGGACTGACTGGGGGTGAGCCGGCAGGTGAGGTGTGGCTGGAGGAGGTGGGTCTTGCCCTAGAAGGATTTACCTTCCTTGCAGCCACTACCTCTTTCTCTCTGCTTCCTGATTGCCATAAGCTGAACAGTTTTCTCTCACCACATCCTTCTTCCATGATGTTCTGCCTTATTTTGGGCCAAGAACAATGGAGTCAGCTGACCATGGACTAAACCTCTGAAACTATGAGCCAAAATAAACTTTACTTCTCTAAGTTGTTCTTTTTGGGTATTTTGGTCAGCAATCCAGGAAAGCAATGATGATCTGACTAACAACACCTTGCTTTTCTACATTATGACGAATTTGTATAAGACTACCTCTAAGGTTTTTTTCAGTATTAAAATTCTATGCTCCTTGAAGTTGTGTAGTTCAACTGGTCCCAGGAGCCATGTTGAGAATAGCATGAGACGGCCTGAAAAGGGAGGCTGAAGGCAGGATTGGGGAGTTCTCAGTAAGATACCAATGGAACCAAGCTGGGGGAGTGGATCACAGGCTATGATGGCCAGGAGAATTTCTCTACAAAATGCTGAATAAGCCACAGGGAGACCATGGAGTAAAAGAAGGATGGGAAGTGAAGATCTAAGTTGGGTACTCTGATACCAACTCTTAGCTAGTGGGAGAAGCACACTTGGATGAGGGTCCCACATGGAGGAGGTTCAGAGTGATGACTTCTAATGTTTGCAACTTAATCCGGCAAGAAAGACGTGGGTGCCCAGCTACTCAAAGTGATTTGGCCTGTGGATCAAGAGCAGCAGCATCACCCAGGAGTGGGTTGGAAATTTAGAATCTCAGGCTGTACCTCAGAACTACTGAATGAGAATATGCATTTAAACAGGACTTGTGAGGGACTGAATGTCTGTGTCCTCCCAAAATTCATATGTTGAAATCCTTCCACCCAATGTAATTGTATTAGGAGATGGAGGCTTTTGGTGTGGAATAGGATTAGATGAATCCCTTAGTGTGGAAGCCATGTGAATTGGCTTAGTGTCTTTATGAGGGTCACAAGAGCCTTATTTCTCTCTTTGCTTTCTAACATATGAGACTTCAAGCAGAACATCAGCAGTCTGCAACCCAGAAGAAGGACCCCACCACAGTATGGACAAGCTGACATCCTGATCTTAGACTGACAGCCTCCAGGACCATAAGAAATAAATTTATGTTGTTTATAAACCACCCAGTTTATGGTATTTTGTAACAGCAGCCTGAATGGACTAAGACAGGAATCCGAGAAGCTTGTTTGTAT
>JAJEJO010002975.1:316946-333723 GCA_020662805.1 Glaucomys volans
AATAGCTGTACTCCATTTGTGTTCAAAAAAAAAAAAAAAAAAAAGAAGCAGTGATTTAGTGGACCCTGGCAAGAAAGCATCTCTTTTACTTTTTTCTCCATAAAATCAAGCTGCTTCAAAAATAAACTGCAACCAAAGACTTATCCATTGAGAGTTACCTTGGAAGTAAGAGACTCTGCTAGCCTTGACTTGGAGGGGACTTTTCAGCTCAGCATCAGCTAGAATGTGCTCAGGGGCAGGAAGTCTCTTGGAGCACAACTCTTTTCACTCCCATTTATGACATGACTGATAACAATGGAAAGTGAGTGGAAATTCTACTTTCATCCTCCTTCATGAACTGGGTGAGGTACGAGCATGTGGGGATGTGCCTCATGGACCTGGCCTGTCATTGTAATAGACCCATTTGAGGTTGAGATGGTAACATTGGGATTAAAAAAAAAAAAGTCAAGTGGGAAACATTTTCAAAGTCATAGGAAAGAACTCAGCCAAGAAACTTAAACAGGGAAATCTGTTTTCAGTTTCATTCATCCAAAAGCCCAAATGTGCCTTCTAAATATATTTTAATATTTAGATTTACATTTCAATTCCTATTTGATATTTTTATATTAAAATGTATATTCTACATGTATTTTTCCTATGCAGTGTCAGGTGGATATTGCAGAATCCAACCTATATTGTTGTCTATGATTTTTACATGCTCTCTTTATCTATCAAAGGAATAGAGATTTCCCACAGAGAAAAGTCAAATGCAACTCTGTCCAATGAGCTCAAAACTAGCTCTCTGCTTTTTAACAAAGAACATTCTGTAGAACATCAAAAGTCAGCTTCTCTTCATTAGCAGTTGACACCTTGAGTGCCAGGATGCCCCATGTGGACCCACTAGGCACTTGTTACAGGTGAAACTGTGAGGGGTGCGAGTCTTACCTCATCCTGCCACCTGCCTCACCAGTCCTTTAGTCCTCATGACCCATGGCCAGGGAAGCTAAGGTAGCTTGCCCATGTGACAACTCTTGTGGGTTCCCGAATGAGAACATGAGTCTCTGTTTCCACAAAGACTCAGGTCTACCTCCCTGCTGTATTCCTCTCACATTGTTTGCCCACTTGGGGTTAAGTGAGGTGGCTGTCCTCAAAGAGCTTAAAATCCTTGTTCTAATCCTTGCTCCAATTTAACAGAATGGACATTTGTTTTGCCCCACTTCAGCATGATCCTGTGACCACAGGTGGACACATGCAGTAACCAAACCACAAACCTCTGAGAAAAGTTTTATGGAGCTTTTGCTCAGAGACAAGGAAGTTCTTTGAGGTAGAGATGCTTATACTTAAGGAAAACGATCCAATGGGAGAGATTCTTCAGAGTAACAGGAAAGCATTCAGTTAAGAAACTTAAAACCATTAGGATCTAAAAAGATCCTCCCACCCAAAGAGCCCATGTCAAGTTCTTTGTCAATTATAGGTACCACAGTAAAACATTCCAGAAGTTTCTAGATTGTATCAGTTTGTGCAACACTGTCAGGGGCATGGAGTTTTGAGACAGATAAATCTTTTAAGGCCATGGTCCTCAAATGTTGTTCTCAACCTGCAGCATCACACAGGAGCTTATTGGAAGCCTAGACTCTCAGCTGCCATCTGAAACCTACTGAGTAGAGTTGGCATTTCAACAAATCTTCAGATTACTTGCAAGCACCTCCAAGGTAGAGAAATGCTGTTTTAAGGTACAGTTAGCTAGGACTACTTAAAACTGTTAGACCCAGGTGATATTTGGAATCATTCTACCTGCTTCTGATGTTTTAAAATCTGAATGGGAGCTATTCCTAACATGAAATTTGATTTAAAAAAATGGTTATTGTATTTGGTGTATATCATACATGATACCAGTTTTCAAAGATCTAAAAAACAATACACTCTCTTACAAACAAAAAATTGCTTTGAAAGTGGAGTCTGTGATGTGCATTGGGATTAACTGGAACTTGCAGAGGACCAAAGTCATTTGTTCATACATAAAATGTATGAACGTCAGCTTTCTTTGTGCAGAAGCTGTGGTGGGTGTGCCAACGGATACAACATCTACAGCTGCTGTAACGCCCAGCTGGAGGGTATGCCTGGGCGAACACAATGTGGGTGGGCAGTAGAGTGCCCCTGGGGAGGTCAGTGCTTCCAAGGCTGGCCAGGTAGACTATAGGGAAGAATGGGGGCATTTATTTCACTGAAATGGGCTTGTTTCTCTGGTTAGATGAGTTGGAATTGATGGCCACCAGGAATTCAACATAATTAGAGCCAAGTCTCTGAATAGAAATTCCTTCACAATTTAATTCTGCCTGCAGGCTGAGGATGGGGGTGGGATGGTGAAGGAGGGAAGATTCTACCTTCCAAAGTCTCTATTCTAAATCCAGTCAAGAGAACCCTTCTTCTGTTTGTTTTTGTTTTTGTTTTTTTTGTTTTGTTTTGTTTTTGTTATTTTCTTCCCATTTCTGTGGACTTCAGGATTTAGAAATGTCTAGATTTTCTGAGCCTACCTACCCAGTATTCTGAAACCACTTCCTTTTTGCTCCATGATCCATAATTATAAAGGATGAAAGTAAAAATGTAGACTCCATGTTCAAACTACCCAGGGTCAGTTCCTACCTCCACATACCTTTTCTGTGTCTGTATTTTCCCAACTGTGAATAGAACTGAGCATCTTCTTTTCAGGTGGCCCTGTTGGGTTCTGAGTATTAAATGAGTTACATGTTAAGCGTTACTGCATGCAATGTGCTTAGGATCGTACTTGGCACATAGGTTAGTTATTATTTTTATGACATCACATTTTGAACTCAAAATCAGGCACTTTTTCTCCCTACAGGGGAAAAGGTAGAGTTTGATTCCTGCTAGCCACTGGGAAATTGGGACTATGCCCCTCACTATCCTGAATCTCAGGAATCCTAGAAAGCCCCAAAAGAACAACCAAGGTTTTTTTTTTTTGTTTTTTTTTTTTTTTTCTTTTTTTGAGTGCAGGCCTGTGTTTTGGAGACTCTGGGATGTTTGGAAGGTGTAATAACGCACGTTGATTCTTCTACAACTAAAGTCAGGAGATTGCACTCTTCTGCTGTTTATAAACAAACAAAAATTTTTCTTGAGGGAAGGCTGTAAGTTTATTTTAGGTGGTCTCCTGATTGGCCTGGAAGGCTTATGCTTGTTATAGCTGCTTGGCTCAGTTCTCTGAGCCTGGCAACGTGGAGTTCAGCTTGAGGTCAAGTTCTGCTGAAGTTGGCAGCCTGACATGATGTGGGCTGCTGGCGCTTGAGATAACCCCAGGGCTTCCCTTGGAATTCACTGCTGTCCTGCTCTCCAAACTGGCATTGCACTTTCAGAAGTTTATCCTGGAATTGGATGGGAATGGCAACATCAAGGCCGCAAAGTTAAAACAAGCAAGTACTTCAGGGAGAGAGCTGCTCTAGCTACAGGATAAACTAGCTTAAGAGCAGAAGGCCAGGTATCTGCAATGAAAACATTTTCCAAATCTATACATGTGCTGATGTCTATGGTATTTTCTGCTTTTTGCTCATATTTAGCTGAGTCTTATCAGGAGCCAGGGGCACATTAACCCTTTCTTGGACCGCTCTGTGTGTGTGTATGTGTATGTGTGTGTTAGTGATAAATGCTGTTGGTATTTATGTTGCAAGCCCAGAAAAAGACAGAAAGCCAGAACTGCCTCCCTCAGTCAGCCCATGGAACTTCACATAATGATGGACATATTTACAAGAAACTGGCAGGAATATATCACTCAGAACCCAAATTTAATCAGAATCTCATATCTATTTTCAGAAAGGAGTCTGACAAAGCAATAATATGGTCTTTTACAATAAGAGCAAAAACCAGCAGATAGTTAAGTATATTTTTGGTTCTTAAAAAAGAAAAATAAAGAATCCAAGCAACTTGGGAGGCTGAGGCAGCAGGATCATGAGTTCAAAGCCAGCCTCAGCAACTTAGCCAGGCCCCAAGCAACTTAGCAAGAACCTGCCTCTAAACAAAAATTTGAAAAAGGGCTGATGATGTGGCTCAGTGGTTGAGCATTCCTAGGTTCAATCTCTGGTACACACACACACATAAAAAAAAAAAAAGAAAGAAAAAAAGAAAGAAAGAAAGAAAAGGAAATTAAGGAAGAGTTAGTTTATACTGCTGGACCATAATAAAAAGAGTAGTAGAAAATAATTATTGATTGGGATATCCATTCTGAATAATTACCTATTGAAACAATATGATGATCTCAATGAAGGCTTGGAATAGATATGAAAATTTGGATAATCCAGAGCTCCCAGAGAAAGATAGGAGAAACAAAGTAGAAAGGTCTTCGGCAAACAAAGTAGAAAGTCTAGCTCTTACTAGACCTGTTTTTATTCTACCCCAAATCCAAATTATCTAGGTTAAATTATATACAGTGAAGATACTTCCAAGTAGTATAAGGTGTTTGCATTCTAATTTCTTATTATTTTTACTTTAATGATTATAAACTTTTTTAGATTACTTTCATGCATGACCACTTACAAAAGAAAAATAAAAGGGGATGTCTTTCTATGTGTTAATGATATAGCACAGAAGGAACCTCAACTGTTCTTTAAAGTGACTCAATTACTGCCTGAAATATGGCCTAATGTTAAGTATGACAGAGTTCAAATCATTATCTTTCACATGTATTCTCCAAGTGCCATTACCTCAGTACTGTCAATTGCCGCAGGTACATTTTGCCGTCAAAACACCCAGGCAGGCTCCACAGAAGGTCATGGTACTCAGAATCAGACATTCCAGAGAAGCAGTTTGAATCCCCTCCCCAGAAATACCAAGGCTGGGGCTGGCTCCTGGCTGTGGTCTTGAAAGGCCCCATCCCACCCTCATATTTCTCTTGTCACATACTTGATATACTTTATGCTTCTATTCCACAACTTGTATGTTTGTAAGCCATACTTAGTTTTTCTAAAGATAGGAGAAACATAAAATAAATCACTAATAAAATCTTTTGGAAAAAAATTCAAGTACTAACCTTTAAATATGAATACCTAGGAATTAAACTGAATATTTGTACAAGTTCTGAAAATTATATTAGTTTGTCTCCTGTGAAATACTGCAGAGATGGTAGTTTGGTGGATAGTATACCTGGAAAGAAAAACACAACCTAAGCAACTCAACTCACTAGCAGAAGGATAATTCGCTAATTTGGGACCCAAGTAGAGGTCTTTGCCATCAACCATATAGTATCCTCACTGCTGTATAAAAAGCTGCAGTCTGTCTACTAATGAGCTCTCACCAAACTCCATGCAAGAGTGGAACTCTGATCATGCTATCCTCTCTCTTAAAGCCATTAAGTGTTTCCCAGTGCTATATGGATGAAGGTCAAACTCCAACATGGCCTACAATGCTGCACCTGATCATATCCCCGCCTGCCTCACCAGTATCTTCGGTCACCTCTCTCCTCTGCCCTTCATATTTTGTAACCTTCTCCAACACCTCACACTCCTCTTACCCTGGAGCCTTTGCACACTATTCCTTCTGCTTTGGTGCTATTTCCTCTCTACTATGCATCCTTTAAAATTGACATCAAAGCAAAAGTCTCAGGAAAGTATTCCTACAATTTTACCCTGGAGCAGATTCCCTACTGAACACTCCCAGTGTTGCCAGTTGCCAGTGTCTTGGCATTGTTTATCACTATATTCTTGTGTACTCAGTTTATTGCTCCCTGTTCTATTTCCAGGGTGTATATGCCTGACAGTGAATAAATAGAAAGCGAAGTTATCTGATTGCCCATTCTTGGGGAGTTCCTAATTCTCTCCTTGGATCAAATCAGACTACCCCAAGATTGCTCTGGAGTAAAACATTCTTGGCTTCCATTGGAGGTTACTATAAGAAATTTTTCAGGTAGCATGCTCCCACTACTATTATGATATTTTCATCTCTCCAGGAAAGCAGGTGTGGATGGTTCTCCTGCTGGGTTTGGGATAATGAATGTGGTGTGTGCGACCCACTCTTTACTCAACTTTTCTCTTGGAAGGGCCACATCCTGCCCTTGTGGTTGCTTCATAGGAACAGGTTTCCAAGTGTGGAGATCTACATTGACCAACCCTGCTCAAGACTGGGTGGATAAAGTTCTCAAATTTTGAGGTTTAGTACTAGGAACCTAAAATATATGCAGGCAAATGTTGCATTTTCCAATATTATGTTTATCAGTAATAAAAGTAATCTTTTAGTCTCTCTGCCTCACTCTTTTGATGTCAAAATTCACCCATTTATTTGGGCTACTATATCCCCACGAGAAACACCCTTAAGAGATCCTCTTCCACATGCATAATTAAATAGGACTGAAACTAAATACGATTCCCATTGCATCATCTATCCTCAGAGATAAAATTCTGACTTTAAAATTCTGCTTAGAATTTAGTGTCAGGAAAATTTCTTATTCTCCAAAAGTGTTAGTATCCTTTTCCCTCTCTGATAAAGAAGTTTGTGGAACTTGGGGGTCTAGGATGCTAGGAAGTGCAAAGTCTGATTTTAAACTCAGTGAAGACAATCAGTTAACCTCTTTGGCTAGAATGTTTGCATCCTCTTTTGCTTTAATGCTTTTTAGTTTTTATTAAAGAATTGAACTTTTTTATTGTATGCTATAGGTGTCTCAAGTCCCATCTGGAAAATGATAAGTAAATCCACAAGTTAAAAACATGAGGTAACATGAGTTGACAGCCAAAGAAAACCAGGATTTACTGGTGATAAGTAAGAGCTGTGCTAAGAACTTTATAGGCAATGAGGTCAGGGGCCTGATCTCATAACTACTGTTCTGGACCATCACTGGTGTGAAAGGAGATTCAGCTTTACCAGCACTGACTAAAGTCTAATTGCATAAAAAAGTCTTGTTTTGTGTTTACAGTACATTTATGAGTTTAAAGTAGAATAAGTCTTGGGCAGTCTTTTGGAAAATGAAAATACTGTAATTAACTATACTTCCTAGGTTTTTAATTGTCAAAACAGAGTCTTAGGAACTGACTCCCTCAAATTATCAGAATCCAAAATTTCATTTTGATATGAAAGGAACAAAAGAAAACAGACCCATTTCATGGGCTGAACCAAGAACTTCTGCATTCTGGAGGTGTGGGAGACTCAGCCAGACTTGAGATCTTCTTAGACTTGGAACTGGACAAAATCTCTGATATGAGAGATACTGCTTAGGTGCAGGGGACAAAGCAGTAGATAAAACAGAGACCCTGCCCTGATATTCAAGTGGCAGAATCAGGAGAGGAGGGGAAGAAAACCAGAAATAGATAAATAAAAAGTGAGCTTGTTATACATCAGCTTCCAAGCTCTATGGAAGGCTATAGTGAGGGTGACCTGGTACAGCAGGCCAAGGTAACGATGATATTTTTGTAGGTTGATCTGGGAAGGTCTGATTGCTTAGGTGACATCTAAGCAGAGTCAGAGTGAGAAAATGTGGTATTTGTCTTTCTTTGTCTGAAGTTGTCTATCATCAGATGAATGGATAAGGAAAATGTGGTATAGATACACAGGGAAATATTACTCTGCCACAAAAAATAAAATCCTGTCATTTGCATAGCATGAATGAAACAATCTAACCTTCTTAAAAGATCATTCTGGTTATTGTGTTGTGAGGAGGTGAGGGTGGGGCAATGGTAAAGTAGGGACACCGCAGGAGGCTACTGCAACAGTCCAGGAAGAGGTGAGCATGGTTGCAGAAGAAGGGTCAAAGCTGTCACATTCAGCAAAGGTTTTAAAGGAAGAACAAGTAAAGGACTCCAACGTTGCAAGTCCAAGCCACTGGCAGCATGGAGTTGCTGTTCAGTGATGAGGCAGAATGGTTGGAGAAAGGGAAATTGTGGGTGGGAGAATCAGGAGTTCAGTTGCAGGCAATGAAACCAGGTAAAGATGATGAGCAGCCATATAAATATTAGAGGCTGAAATTCAGGATAGACTACTGACGCAGTGAAAAGCTATGTCACAAAAGACAATCTGACATCTTGAATTGTTCTATGTAAAGATGGAAGCATGTCTTAGCAGTAATGCATGCTTATCTGTCCAAGAAAATCTCTCAAAAGTGAGAGCTGTAGAAGCCACTAACTTCTGAACACTGTGATGGCAAGAACTTTGTCTCACTTACCTGTTTTCCTGGCAGGTTAGTACATGATATATCAATATATAGGATAACCAGGTGAAAAGAAGAATTCATGTTGAAGCTCCAATGTATAGTAAATTCAATCAACCAAAATAGCAAGTTTTTAATTCACAAAACATATTTAAAATTAATGTCTTGAACCAGGTGTGGTTGCACATGCCTGTAATCTCAGTGGCTCAGGAGGTTGAGGCAGGATAGAAAATTTGAGGCCAGCCTCAGGAACTTAGCAAGGTTCTAAGCAACTTAATGAGACCCTGTCTCAAAATAAAAAATAAAAAGGGCTGAGGATGTGGCTCAGTAATAAAGCACCCTTGAGTTCAATCCCTAGTACCAAAAATAAAGAAAAGAAAATTAATCTCCTATCTAATGCAGCAAATTTTTCCCTACCCATTTTTTTTCAAATTCAAACATTATATTATAACTTGGATAACAAGTTTTCACTAAAAGAAGGAAGTAGGGACTTATTAACTTAAGAAACCTTCCTGTGATGATATCATATGCTCATTTTTTTTCTTCCAACAGACTTTTTAAGTGTTTAGTATGTTTTAGACATAGCAACAATGTAAGAGACTAGAAAGTACAAATTTTAAAAAAATTATCTCTACCCTCAGGAGACTGTACAATCCAATAGACAAAGTTAAATCAATTTAGCTGAGACCATGGCACAATGCATTCCTCAGTGCGGCGCCTTATATTTTTCCCCTTAGCAGTCCTTACATCACTTTCCTGGTATCTGATGAGTAGGAGTAAAACAGTGAGAAAGAAGTCGCCAGAAGGAAAACAAAAATAGAAAGCGTCTCCAGGAGGAAACCAACTGCCCAGTTTAAAGATAATGGGACCTTGTGTGTAAGACCTTTCCAGACACCGCTGGCCTCTGGAGACAATTGCCCAGTGTCCACCTTGATTTTCCTTCATTGGTCCAAAGCCTTTTGAATCCACCTCCAGTAGTCTACCTGGGGCCCCTGAAGTCTCCATGTCCTGGATATATTCCAGAAAAGGGAAGTCCACAGTCAGGATCTTAGACAATCGTTTCTAAATTGTGTAATCCTTCTCTCTAAAAATACCACTACTACTAATAATAATTGTTTTTTAAAATGATGCACCGAGTGTATTCCTATTTCAACTCTTGGCGTGTTCATGTGCAATGAACAAGGCAAGCGAGAGTTGCCCTCTCCTTCTCTCTCTGACAGGCCATTTCTGAGGTGCCTTTAGAAGGTGAAGAACTTGATTAACTCACAGATCCGAAATGCATCCCAGAAGTCACAAGACAAAGGTGGTGTGGACACAGCCATAAAGATGAGGAGAGCAGGATCAGAGGAAAAGAGGACCTGGATGGTGGGACGATTTTAAAGGTTCCCAAGAGAGGTATTTCTTCAGGGCTTAATGAGAAGCTTAGGTGCCTGCCTTTCTCCAATTGCTTTCTTCTGTCTTTGCTGTTTCCCAGCTATATCCATCTAACTCAAGGGAGTTCTTATTCTCTCCACCAAAGCTTGTGTGTAGAACGTGGGGCCCAGACGCTCTCTGCAGACTTTTCCCCAATGCATCCCTTTCTGCCTGGAAGTGAAGCTACACTCATCCCACAGCCTGAAGAAGCAGAATTTCTGTCCTAAGACAGTATCACTAGCCAATCGTTGGCAACGGCTCCTGGAATCAGCTTGAAGGGGCCTTTTTCACTTTAGTACCTAGGGGATCAGACACTTTTGTATCTTTTCAACCTCAAGGACAGGAATTGCAGTCAAAGACTTATTGAAATAAAAAAGCTTTACATTAATTCTTGAAAATGATTCTTCTAGATTGCAGCAGAAAGAAATGGAGAGAACCTGGATTAGGAGCTCAGTGACTGGAAGTCTTTGTTTAAGTTTTTCTGGAATCAGCTCCATTTTCTACAGCTGGGAAAACAACAACAACAACAATATTGGACTACATGA
The DNA here is from genome assembly GCA_020662805.1 of Glaucomys volans. Lineage (NCBI taxonomy): Eukaryota > Metazoa > Chordata > Mammalia > Rodentia > Sciuridae > Glaucomys > Glaucomys volans. The sequence continues at coordinate 327,021 of JAJEJO010002975.1, forward strand.
CTTTGGTGTATCGTGGCTGTGATTTCCAGAAGGTGCTGCATGTCAAGTGTGGGTACACTGCCTGGGGTCCTGTCTATCTCTATTGGGCAGAGAGTGATGGGACCATCAGAGCAGCACAGGAATGGTTATCCAGTTGTACAGACCTTCCATCTTTTGCTCAGACAAGTCCAGTGTGAAAAATTTGAAAACTCAGCAATCTCAAAACAACTACTGATGCTATGTGGGCACCTCTCATCTAGGTCTTATTCTACAGTTGTGACTACTCCCTGAGGTTGCATGATGTTTAAAGGTGTGTGCTCTGCTAGGCTTCATATTGCAAGGAATGGGACTGCTTCTCAGAGCAATTGCTGAGCCCAGGAATTCAGCATGATTTTGCATTTAGAGTGAAGAACAAAAGTTCTAGCACCAGTCAGGCTATTAGTTGTAGGCTGGTACTTGCAAACTGTTTAAACACTTCTGTACCTCAGTTTCCATGTGTGGAAAACAGAGATGCTAATACTCACCTTCTAGGGCAGTAATAAAGATTAAATGAGATAATATATGCAAAATGTTTTGTGCTTAAGTGCTCAATACATGATCTAATTAGCTCTTATTAATTACTTCTGTATTTCAATATTATATACTACTTTGGACCAAGAGAGGAAGGGAGGAATCAGATAAATTAATGAAAAATCTATTTATTGATGTTTTTAAAAGAACAGTTATTCCTCTTGCCCTATCCACCTTCATATATGTGTCAGAAATAGATAGTAATCAAAAGTGGTAACTGACGAGAGTTAGTGGAAGGTTGTCATACAAAGATATGAGCAGGGAAATAACAAGGGGTGGTAAGCACCTCTGGGGCTGGCAAGAAAGGGAAGTCACTGTTACCTTTGAGACTCAAAAGTAAGGACAGAAATGGTTCTAGAGCTCAATCAGAGCTCCAGGACCACCATATAGGAGCTGTGGCTTTCTGCTTCTGGTGGCTGTCCTTGAATGGAAGTCAAAGGGCAAGAGAACCCAGGTGATCAGCATCTTGGGCACAGGGAAGAGCACAGAAATGTAGCAGGGGATCTGGAAAGGGCATGGAGAATGGGTAGTACATCACTGGTTCCTAGGACATAAAATTCAGGTAATCACATGGCACTGATAAATTTAGCCATCAGATGCCATTTGCAAATGTGCTGACTGTGCTTAGGAAGACAACACAGACTTGGAGGTCCTGGTGCCCAAGTGTCACTGCACACGATGAGCCCTCATCCCAGGCACATCTGTGAAGAGATATAGACCACAATGTTAAGAGCCATCAGCCAACAGTCAAACCAGAGCTCCTCAAACCAATGGGATTTAATTGACTCAAAGAAGAAAGCATATATTGCTTTACTGGCATTAAATTAGTGTTTCTTTGCATTTTGTGCCTCTGTTTTTAAAAAAAGAAAATTTTTTGTCAGCTGCTTCTTTTGGGTTTATGGTAAAAAGGATGTTATTTCATGGTATACACCCCTGAGGAAATGACAGAAGAGTCAGTGATAAAGAAGTGGGGTATTTAGCCTTTATTAAGTGTGATACATACTAAGCTGTTAATTCATAGTTTTTCCCAGCTCCGGTTCTGAGAAGGTGGTGGTGGTCTGGATGGAGAAGACATGGACACTGGTCTGCATGGAGAGGGAGGGGCAGGGACATTCCCAGTAATAGGCAAATAAATTCATTTTCAGACGCAGAAAGTAGCCATTTCTCTCCCTCCCTGTGACAGGTGATAAGCTTTCCATCATAGACACAGATGCAATATGACAATAATTTAGTATTATAAAAAGAAGTTTTTGTGTTTGAAATTTCCTTTGCTAGCATATTTAAATATTCCTTCCTAAAGCCCTAATGTTCTTACTTTTTTTAAAAAAAAATTAGTTTATAATTAGACTTTTCAAAAGAAACTCAAACCTCTGGCAAGTTACTTTTGAATTATTGAGTCTGTTAATTTAGACAGGACAGCGGGGAGCCAAACATTTTGGGATCTTGTTTTAATTTGACTTCTGGTTTCTGGTTTTTATTTCATTTCTATATTTATGGCCAACATCAGTAGCCTCTGCCATCTGGGAACCCTGCTCCTTCATTTCCAGTTCGGGTCAAAGTAAAAGATAACAGATTTGGTAGAAAGCACAAATGGTAAAAGATAAGAGTCTTAAAAGAAGTTTCTTCCTTCTCCCATTGCCAGGCTGCCCTCCAGGGCTGGCAGATAGGCATCAGGGATTTTGTGTGTTTTGGTGTGTGTTCAGAGATAAGGACTGCACTGCCATGGTATAGGAATGAGTGGAATTTAACCATTTTATTTATTACTGGGGTTTCAAATAACTTCATTCCAAGTTTATTAAATTTCCAAAATATTCTCTAAGTCATACTGAATTGAAACTACTGCTTTCTCTCTCTCCCTTTCTCTCTCTCTCTGTCTCTCTCAGTCTCTCTCTGTCAACCCTGAAGCTTTCTAATTGGTTACCACCAACTCCACAAATTCCTGTGTGTCCTTTCTTAATTTTTTCCCAGGCTCTTTGTTAAAAAGAATGATTCACTGACTCCACGTTTTTTGTTTTTTAAAGGAAGTATTGGGCTTCAGCATCAGTTCCTAGTCATAGCTCATTAGAGCTTTTTAAACAGCTATTATTTACCACATAATTACAAGGGGTTTAAGAACCCCATTAACATGGGATGCTGGTCTAAGAATATGATTCGAGGTGGGCAAACTGGTTTAATTTAAATATTTCTGTGGAGTCTTCCTTCATTCCCAGGCTTCTACCCATGATTGAAACAAATGTTTATTTTTAAAGCTTTAGAGCAATTTGGTTGGCTTTCTTTAACAGTAATTTTTTTAGCCCTTTGGAATTTGCAATATCAGATGGTGGAGTATTAATATCAATACCGGAAAACCCAACTCTACGACATTTTATCCCTCACAAGGAGACAACTAGACCTTGATGAAAAGTACTTAAATAAGCCCTGTGCTCAGTTTTTTCTCATGCCCAGAACCACATATATTAAGGCAGGGATCCTTACAGGGGTGTTGGGGGGACACTCCTGAATTTAACACATCCTTTGGGAATCTCTTAGGGAAATAAAAGATGAGAATGAGCTGGAGTTTTTCTGCTCTCCATGTCCAGAGAGTAAGTTCAGTGGTGAATCAAATAAGGAGGTAAATTTTCATCCAGAAGTCAAATTCCAAATGGTCTTTCTACTTTTCTCAATTTGGTGTTTTTATGAATAGGGACCCAGTGAATACGTGGAGACAGTTCTCCCAAGCAGCTTAAGGATTTGTGATTGCCCCGTGGATTTGCACCTAAAAATAACCCACACATTCCAATGTAATTAGAGTTGTTTGTTGTTTTTGTTTTTAACAACAACTTTTACTCTTCCTTTTTCCAGAAAATATTTTCGGTAGGTTTCAACAAAATGTATGTGCACAATAAGGTTGTTAAAATAAGACAGAAAATCAAAAAGCATATAAGAAGAGAGGTTTAAAATAGTTACTGTAACTGAACATTAAATGTAATTCTGCGCTTCCTGGCAATTTAGGGAAAGGGGAAAAACAATGGGTCATATTGTTTTCAGCATCTAATGAAAGGGAACATTTCACTGCTTCAAAAGAAACTTGCTTTTTTCTGATTTTTATTTTTAAGAGGATTGTATCCAATGAGTTTTATATGATTTACAGGAGAGAGAGAGAGAGAGAGAGAGAGAGAGAGAGAGAGAGAGAGAAACTTCATGACTTTTTAGTCCCCAAACAAAATTTGAGAACACAACCCTAAAAATAAGCCTCAGGGAAGAAAAAATACTGCTACCCAGAAGGGAAAATGAGATTGGTATGTTCTTTACAAAATCATCTCAAAACAACAGGCAGCATGTCATACAATATAAAACATCTTTAATATCTCTTTTTAAATGTATACAGGTGTTGGTTTTATTTGCTTCGTGTAAAAAATAATAATGTTCACTTTCTGTGTTGCTGTATTTTAGAAATTCTAAGACTAGGAATTTTAATAAAAAGGTATACAAAACTAGTTATGAGGGTATGTCACAAAACATGTGCTTTAATTTAATATGGAAATAGGTTTTCTCTTGTACTATTACAGCTCATCACTAGAACTATTTCTTGTTTGGTCTCCTTTGATTTTCAGAATGTAGTGAAATAATGAACATCATTATCCAGGATTTGTTGACATAGAACAGGAAAGTGCTAAATTTATGAGTGGTCAAAGGAGCTTAGTGATCTCAGCAGTACTCCATGCCACAGGAGAGCTAATTTGGATTTCTATTCAGTAAGAGTGCATGATATCTAGGGATCAAGATGGTTTCCAGTGGGATCAAGCTAAAGCCCTAAGGGAAAAAAGGACTAGGTCCTCCAAATTCAACGTAATTGGCATTGTGGGAAAATTTCTTTCCCACCACGCAGCTCAAACTGTATAACCATGTAATCCAAGTACTATTGTTGAGAGAGCTAATGATGGATATGCTTTTACACCACAATTTCCAAGATGCACCATTTTGTATAACGAAGTCACTCAGCAAAACCAGCACAGAGACATCGCACCAGGACTGAGCACTAAGGACAACAAGAATTCGTGAAAAGATTGGTGTGTTTTTAACTCACATATTTGTAGCTGATTGTATTGTTTCCCTTTTAGGGTTGTTTTATTGTCATTCGCAGCTGCTTTATTTATATATTTCTTTGTCTAAATTCCAAGAACAGTTGCTTTTCTAGTTCTTTAAGGTAGTCTCTTAGAGCATTCTGACTTCCCAACATTCACAATGCTTTGCCAATTATTGAAAGATTTATTAAAGCATCTATTCTGTTAAGTATTTATTAAATACACTTAAAATGGTTTATCCAATACTAATTTCTGTAGGCTTTTCTCACCTTATTCTATGGCTATTGATTACTCTCCATTGATCCCCCTTAGTTGTGTTTTGTGTATTCGAATGCAGTCTCATGCCTTCTTGAGTGAACATATTGTTTCCCTAGGTTTATTGTCCAATGGTGATACTAAGTCCTGAACTCTATTATACAACACAAAGTTTCCTCATTCATTAGCACTCATTAATTCACTCTTCTTCTGTTTATTAGATATTGATCATGTGCATGGCATATTTTGATAAATGAACATTAAATTTTAAAAACATTCCTTCAAATTAAAACTGAACCCAAAGACAACCCATTCCAAGAGCATTGGCAATATTATGCTCTCCCTGGTCACCTGGGCTCTTGTTCAGATTCATCAGCAGCAGCAGAAAGAAATGTCACAAGCTTGACACTCACATTGACTTAGGTTTAATAATGATAAAATAGAAGAAAGGAAATTCTTTTAAAAAATAAAAGATAGCAGTAGAATTATTAAGAAGGAAAGTGTTATTGTTCATAAAAATATTTTGGTGACCTCTCTGGATGTTGAATGAGACCCTAGTAAGTCAGGCTATTTCTTCAGTGGCCCAGGGACAAATGGAGGGAAGCTAATTGCTGAACATAAAGCCAGTTGGTTGGTGAAATGTTAGTTTCTGGCAGCAGCCAGTAGAGGAGTGAAGTGAGGCCCACAGTGAATTCTAGACTGAGAAGCCAGACAACATTGGCGAGAGGTTAGGGTTCCTGATGACAGTGAACAGCCAGTGAGAAATTGCCAGGGACAGATATGACTTAGTTATTTTTTTGAAACAATATTGTCCCATATGCAAATAAAAGTGATTTGTCTTCTGCGCGAGATGTGTTCTTTCCATTAGCCTGAAACCTATTTTGAGGTTTCAGTACTTATAGTATATAAGTTCAATATAGGCTTATATTGAACAGAGTTTTATAGAACCAATGAAAAAGGGACTGGGGTTTACATTCACATTGGGGTGGAGTAAGGAGGAATGAGGTGACCAATAATGGAAGACAAGATCTGACTGATCAAGAATTAGGTAGAAACAGGAAATCAGAAGAATGGATAACAGGGACAAATACTGTCTTCAAGTCTGCAGATGTTGGATTCCTCTTACACAAGGAGGGCAAGGTTTGCTAATCATCTGCATTTAAGTTTTAAGAGAACACTGACCTTGAATGTTTGAAGGATTTGGAGGCCTAAGGATGACTTGGTTTTCTTGTCTGTAAAAATGGGCATGATACCTTAAGGAAACTTGAAGGATTAAATGAAATTTATAGACACATTGTTATCAATAATAAAAGGCTATCAATAAATAAGTTTATCCTTCCTTAAGATATATTCTAAGATCATCACATACATGTAAAGGAAGCCCAAATAGTGACTGATACCTATAATATTGTTAATATTAATATTTATTATTTGGATAATGCCTGGGGGGGGGACAATTGTTCAATGTAGCCTGCAATATTGATGTCAGTGATTCTACCAACATTAATATATTTAGGCAATTTTGAAACTTAACAGTGTTGAATTAAAAATAGCCCCAATTCTTCTGTACACCTCCTACAGGGGAAGGGGCATCTATTTCCTCCCTTTGAATTAGGATAGGACAGTACCTGCTTTGAGAAACAGATCATGGTAAACATGATACTGTGTTAGTTTCCAGGTTGTAAGAGACTGGCAATTCCACTTTCTGTCTCTTGGACACTTGGTCTTGAGCTGCCTGAGATGGCCATATTGTAAAGCTGTCCAACCTTGCCATTTTGGACACAAGAGATAGATAGATAGATAGATAGATAGATAGATAGATAGATAGATAGATA
>JAJEJO010002975.1:333733-502500 GCA_020662805.1 Glaucomys volans
ATAGATAGATAGATAGATAGATAGATAGATAGATAGATAGATAGATATTCCTTTCTAGTTCTCAGCTATTCTATTCCCCATTCAGGTCTTCCAATTTTCTGAGATATTGTTGAATAAACAAACCATCCCACAGTGTTCTGTATGAGTTTGTGACCCACCAAAAAATCATGATTATAATGAGTAATAATAATAATAAATTATAATTTTTAGGCTATTCAACTTTGGAGGTAATTTGTTGTACAGCAACACATACCTAGGGACTAAAAGTTTACATTTTAATTCCTAATATGCTTAACTTTAATTGCCAGTATTATTTTAGTTACCGTCAGGATTAGGTGGCCACTAAATCTAACTTTAATAGCTATTTCATCTTTTTTAATTGATGAAATAATAAGCAAGTTCACTTGAAGGAACATGAGTCAACTATGGAACTAGTAAGAATTTTTCAGTCAAAGAGACATACAAAGAACTAGAGATGTAACTCAGTGTTAGAGAATGTGCTTAGCATGTATGAAGCCCTGGGTTCAATCCCAGGACCAAAAAAATAAAGAAAGAAAAATAAAGAAAAAAAAAAAGAAAAAGGGAGACTTGCAGTTCAAAATCTATGCATTATGTATGTGTAGCCTTAGGAAAATCACTTAAAAATAAGAATTTGAGGTTTTTCAACAGAATTCCTGAGATTAAATGAAATAATCTGCATCAAGTGGCCAGCACAGTTCCCGACACAGCATAAGTGTTCTGTGGAAGTTTCTATCATCATTATTAAGATTCATGTCAAGTATAAATGTTAATAAAATCATGAACTCAGGCATATGTTTAATCATGCTTTGGGGAAGCAGAAAAGGACATGCAGATTGTTTCATGCCTTTTCTATGATATGTTTTTTCATCCTCCTACAATAAAAAGAGGTTACGCTATGTTCCAGTACATTCAGCCGTGTGGAAACGCCATTCTTCAGAAACAGTGTCCTGTGATGTCTATAATACAAACATGGCTGTGGGGTGTATCTCCTCTGTGAGTCTACCATAAAGAGGAAGGAAAAAACTACTTTCATCAGCAATTTTCTTCCTTCTATTTTTATTTGTCATCACCAGTGACAGATTCTATCCCAAAATCTCAGCTCAATTTTACAAACATGTTTCTTTTTTTAACCAGGGTAGTCCAGAGATGTTTAGGACATAATCTCTATGGAGGGTGACATTTCCTCTCCATCAGAAAAAAGACCATCAAATAATACAGACTGTGTGGGCTTTCATGTGGCATCCTTTGGAGGAGGGGGAGTTTGCAGGACAGAGAGCCTCTATCAACACTTTGAATAGACTCAAATGCTTTGTTTTGGAAAAGCTTTAGAAATCTTACAATTGGCACAAATAAATCAATGAACAGAATATTCTTCCTCCTTCATTTTCTAGACTGGAGATTGTGCTTTAATCAGGCACTCCCCTTTGGGAAGATCTTGGTATCAATCAGTATGAGTCATGCATTATTTCATCTGTTGAGGGTTGATTTGGAGAATATTTGCCTTCTCCCTCACTTTCCTCCCTATATGCTTCTTTTTTAAAGTCATGTCCTTCATGGAGGAAGGCAACCTTCTCCAGGGAAAGTAGAGGGCTTTTCTTTTGTCAGAGGTATACACATCCCTGTGATCCTCTGCTAGAACCTTCAGATACACAAAGTCCTGCACACCTAAACATGGAAAGTGGAGTATGTCTAGGGTATGGCTCACAATAGGTCAGGTCTTAGTGAATGTCAATTCTCTTCCTACCTACTCTGAGCCCTTCCTGATAGACCTTTCATCTCATTTTAACCTCAAGGTGAAAGTATGAAAACTCTGCAGGCAGACAGAGGGAGTTTGTGTTCCAGAATTGGCACTTTGCATGCTACTTGAATGCTGGAAGTTTTAGTTCTTGCACCTGCAGAATAAAAAAAAAATTGTAAGGAAAAAATGAAATAATGCATATAAATTCTTAGCACAATATCAGGCATATAGTACAAATTCAATCAACATTAGCTAAAAGTTAAGCATTAAACACTATTAATTCCACTTGAAATATAAGAAGTGGATTCAGAAAGTTCAGTAACTCATTCAGGTCATACATCCAGCTGGGAATGGGGGGAATCTGTGTGATGTTTTGAGATCTGGAATCTATTGACAAAACAGCCAGAGGAAGTTGTGTCTCCACCTTTCAAATAGAATAGAAAGTGCTTCTTTGAAGACCTCAAAACCTGGGAGTTGATATTTATTTTTGCTTTATTCTCTTTTCCTACCTTTCCTAAGTTCCACATAACTTCCCTGCCTACTGATGAGATTCCCAGTCTGTCAGGTCAGAGGAAGAAAATTTCACTGTGAAGGTAGTTCAGCATGGAATAGTCAATGGTATGCTGTCTTCTTAAGAAATTTAAGAGAAACAAATTGGCCAACACAAGACAGAACAATTCACATTTCACATCATCCCATGTTGACTTTTGTGAATCTAATTTATGGGAGTCCTTGATTGCTTAAAGAAAAAGGACTCACCCTGAATGTCCATCAAATGCCTTTGAGAACAACAGGCATGGGTTGAAATATACATGAGTCAGAAACATCCGGATTACATTTCCAGGGAATTATCCAGGGATTTAAACATTTGGAAGAAGGGAAGATTGACAACCAGCATTCTGAGTTTCATAAAAAGCTTCCCAACCAATTAGATGATAGGTCTTGCCTTGCCCAGAAATAACTCATTAAATAGTGCCAACTAGACCCAGGTGATTGAACTGCAATTGTTTTAAGTCAACAATTTATCATTCAAGTCTTGGTCCCTACTATTGGTTAGCATGGAATGATGGAAAGAGAACCTGGTTGGAGCCACATCCCTCCCTCTTCCCCAAGAGGCAGCTCAGAGTCTCATTAGACTTAAGTGCAGGGCCCCCAGTTCCCTGAAGGTGTCTTTTGTTGATCTTGCTGTTTTAAGACAAAATTATCTTGGAACAAATTTTCTTCTATTTTTAGGTACATTGTTGATTGTGAAACTGGAGTCTCCAGTGCTTGTTTCATAAACATACCAGAGACAGTCTCAAGAGACCAATGCACTAACGTTCTTGCCATAGGCAGTTTATGGTGAGCTTAAAGGGATCTTGAAGAATCCAACCTCTGTGGACATGTGTGGAAGGACAGGAGTAGAGTGTAGAACTAACCTAAGAGCCTACGGACTCTGTGGATATCCCTCTGTTTTTGTTTTGTTGTTGTTGTTGTTGTTTGTTTGTTTGTTTGTTTGTTTTTATTCTTAGTAATCCAGGGAAAGTTTGGGCAGCAGGGAATACAAATCTTCACAATGTTCATGAACAAAGCCACAGACAGGGCTCTGGTTTTATGAGCCTCCTGAATGCAGGGCCACTCTCTGATTTCAGGTTCCTACTCTGTCCTGCCTTCAGAGGTCTTTGTGGAGATCAGAGCTGCTTGATCAACCACCCTAGTCCTCCTACTGAAGGGAGAAGGCAGACAAATGAGAAGGACCACCTCTTCTATTCATGTCTCTCTTTAAAATTTCTCTTCTTCAGCTTTACTTCTCCTATCCAACCTGTTTGTCCCTGTGATTCAAGGGAATCAGCATAGGTCTTGTCTGTCATCCATGCACAGGTTAAGTTGCAGTGGACATGGAGGAAGCTCCAATTTAGCTTCTGCTTTGTAGGGGCCCTGACTTGAGGCCCAAGCCAAGTGTGACCATTTCATCCTTTTGGCAGGTACTGTGAGCTCAGATTGTGCTCTGATTTATAGACAAAACTCCTGCCTTCTGTCCAAATCCTAAAGCTCAAACTTGGTTCCCTGTTTTTGTTTTGTTGTTAAATTCCACATACCAGGATAAGCATGATTATCTTGGAAAGATTCCAACTTGGAAAATTCAGTGCTCACCCTGACACTCCAACACAATGTATATTAGAAGAAGGAGTCATGTCCTCTGATCCTGAAATTTTTTTCTTTGGCAGTTATCCTATGTGGCAGAAGTAGGCTGTCCAGGTTACCAGGATTGCATTTGGAAAGCATGCTACTTTATAGACAAAAACTCCAACTTGCTATTGGATTCCCTGTTATACTCCCACAGTCAGCTGCCTTTCAGGATGAAGCATTGAAGCTTAAAGGCAAATCTGCGAGTTGGAGCATGATAAAAACTTTGAATAAAACCTAGAGATGACAACTTTAATTATTAGGAGGATGCGTCACTTTTACATTCAACATTACTTAAATCCAATTAAAACCACCCAGCATATAGTGCTTTCCTTCAAAGCTATTTCCACAAGGTAGCAACCTCATCAAAAGAAAGGAGAGGCCTCCTGCCCTCAGCTGAGACTCGGCCTTGCTCTGTTCTACACAGCACAGCCACCAAACTACTCAGGACAAACCTACTTATGTGACTGTCCCCAGTAGTCTTTTCTTGTGTGTGATAGTGGTAGGACTAGGAGGTTGATATTTTATAAAATCTGCTTCATTACATTTACAAAGTCATTGATGTTTGATGCATCTGTGCAGCAAAGATATCCCTTAATATATGAGCTCAAGTAGGGAAAGAGAAACAAAATGGAACTCTTTCTCCCTGCTAGCAACTGGGTGTAATTCTTTTCTTCTTCCACAAGAGAATAGATTGGGTACTGAATAGAGGGTTGGGTGGGGGTGGTTAGGAGTGATTTTAGTTACATTTTCTTTTTAAGGTAGGAAGTAGGGAAGCAATATCTGACTAAAATAGGTAATAGTAAGGGACCTCAGGGTTCTTATTTTCATTCTACCTTACTTTTGTTGATAATTATAACAAAACCAGAGCAATCTTTCTGAGTAAGCATCACTATCATGCAGTTATTAGTTTCAGAGTCAATACTGAAAAAGTACATGCTATTCTTCATTTCTTTAAGGTTTTGAAAAAATCATAGAATTAGAGACATATTGACTTATTGAATAAGACAAGCCTGATTCTACCTTAAAATCCCCAAAACAGGAACACCTCCTGGTTTTGCTCCTTAGGAGTCCACTAGGGACCTTCCTCTCCAACCAGGAGAGAATTTAGTCAAATGTCCCCTAGTGGCCTGAAGGGGTTACTGCAGTTCCCCTAAAATATACTTAATCCATCATGGGTCTCCGAACTCAGTAGATTTCCAGTATGTTTTTTAAGGATAATGAACTTGTTACACAACAAAGAAAATAAATGCACCTGGAATTAGTACAGTGCATTGATTTAGCAGTATCACTAGGAGGAGCCCTTGCTTCTTAATAACATACAAAGTCAATGATTATTTAATTCAAGAATAACTTTGTGCTTAAATATATACATGTAGACATATTTATCAATTAATTTTGAACAAAAAAGCTATCAAAATAATAAATTTATAATCTTGCTTGCTCTACAGAGATTTTTATGGCTATTACTAGAATATTTCAGTTAGAGAAAGATGTGAAGGCAAAAACAAGAAGGATATGAATTGAAACCAGTATTCTTTTTCTCTGTCTCTCTCTTTTTCTCTCCTTCCAATGGCTAACATGCTTTCCTGTTTTAAAACTTTCTTTCTGGGGTTGTAATTTTACTACTTATTCCACGAATTTATTGAGTGTCAACAGATTTACCTCAGAAATGAGGCACACAATTATGAATATTCCACTTCCCATTTATAACACTTACCTGTTAAATATGAAGTAATGATCCTGAGCTTCATAGTGTTCACAAAACTATATGGGATAACAAATTTTAAAACAAACAAACAAAATATAACAATGAAACCCAATGTAGCCTTCATTTCTTCTTTATGTTATGGATGTTAAACGAAATCTTGGGAGGACATTGTTTTGGACCAAGCTTTTACCTGAGGCCCGACAGACCAAATCAAACCAAAATGGAGTCCCTCTTACTAAATGCTGCATCATCAAATTGAAAGGAAACAACTGCATCTCCAAAATAGATCAGTTTTTCATGGAAACAGGAGATTCCAGTGTACTAGTCAACCTGAGTCAGCATAATAAAGTCCTCCTGCTCTAACCCTTACAAAAAGGTAACCTTAGATAGCCTGATGTTAACTAATCACCTGGCTTGTTTGTTTGTTTGTTTGTTTGTTTTTCTTTTTTCCTGTTGTTCTGTTTCCTTGCTCCCCTCTTACAACACCCACTGTTTTGCTATTGCCTGGTGGAAACACTCATTTTTTAGAGTGAAGTCTGACCCAATGCATGAAGCCAATTTGATCTATAACTAAATTCTCTATGGTTATTTAATATTTTGACACTAAAATATTGGGAATCCTTAAGCTCATACTTGGTCAAAGTTAGGCTAAAGAGGAAATGAAATCCCCTTTTCACCTCTTATTTCCAAAAACTCATGTATTGGGCAAGGGTATACATCCATATTTTTCATGTAAAAAAACTCACAAGAACAGCACTGAAATCCAGAATAACAAGAGAGGATGAAAATAAAATCACAGGGCTTAAGAAGGCTTTGTGAACCTGAATTCCTAGGTTTTCAGTTTTCCTTTTAATCAAACAGATTCATCTCTTCACAACTCTTTTTTTTGACCCTAGATTTTCTGATTCCAGATTACAGGCAGTCTTTTTGACTCCTGTGATTTTTTTTTCTCTGAAAAAATTCTATCATTCACAATGCTGAAAGACTGGTTGACTTTTCGGTCTTTTAAAACAACTGTCTCTTTCCAGATTTGAGACCAATAGTATAAGAGTACAATGTGCCTAGGCACAAACCCTGGAGGCAGTAAAGAGGGCATGAAATGGCATCTCTTTGGCCAGAGAACTGAGGACTGTGACCTTCACATTTTTTTGTTGTTGTCGTTAAGTTCCTATTGGGGTCACCAGCATCTCAAAGCATTTTTTTGAAGAACTGTTTTCTTTTATTCATTTTGTTGGGGACAAGTAACAGTTTTTGATGCTAACATAATTTTTAGAAGATAGCTTAATTAAATTTACTGACCCTATTGACTTATGGGGATGACATGTTGGTTAAAAATACACACACACACACACACACACACACACACACAAAGCTAGGTCACATGAGACCCAGAAAAGTTTGCTTCAGTTTCTAAAACTGTTACCTCTGTTAGAATTCAAACTCTTGTGTCTCTCTAAGTCCATCTGAAAGGCAGACAAAATCAATTAGCAACCCTTTCACCCTCTGGCAAAAAAGGAATTTCTGCAAGAATGCCTTCCAGAAGCAATCGGTTGTTTGACTATTGGCTGTTTGGCTGTGTGAAGGCTTAGACACAACTTTTGGGCTTCCCCAGGGGACAGGAACTGGCTCCATCCTGTCTCTCCTCTACCTTTGTCGGCTCTCTTCTCCTCCCCCAGGGTGAGGACCATTGCATGTCCCTATTTGGGGTCAGCTGTCAGAAGACAGATCTGTTTAATATTTAGCTTTGAAGGAAATTGGCTGAATCAAAGATGAAAGGGCTCGGCTCCAAGTGATGGGGAAAAACAAAAACAAGTCTCAATTGTTTCAATATTTCCAAAGAAATAAATAAAAAGATACAGATAAAGCCAATGCAGGTGAGAGAAAGAGAGAGAGAAAGAGAGAGAGAGAGAGAGAGATGGATCTCCAAAAGGCCCAAATACCACATCAAACTCATAGACTATTCTGATGCATACCTCTCATTTAGAAACACAAATGATATTCAGCTCTTAATGCCAGTTCTAAATCATAGCTTCTCAGCCTTACTGTGCTTGTGAACCACCTGGGGATCTTACTTAAAAATGCAGACTCTGATCCAGTGGGTCCTGGATGGAATGTGCAGTTCCACATTCCTACCAAGACCCCAGAAGCTTTTGATGCTACTGTCCCTAGGGAACAGTAGAGTATGTGGGCTTCCTGCACAGCAAATGCACTCAGAGACCTCAGCTGGCACATTGGTACCTGTTTAGAGCCACGCATACAAAAAAAAAAAAAAAGAAAGGGTAAACCTTTGAGCATAATAAAATAGGAAAGAAATTTTCTTTAAATATCATTATTTTTTTAAAGGTGGAAATTTAGTGGGAAAAAAAGAACAAATCCATCATGTTTTTACTCATCTAGCATATTTACTTTTCAAGATGGGGCAATTTTTATTGTGAAGTAAATTGAAGTAAATACTGATTTCGTTAAATGTTAAGCAACTGCTGGCTCTCATCCCCACTCACAGGAGCACATCACAAGCATTTTAAATGTAAAGTAGATTTTCATTATAATTAGTAGACCAAATGCCAATTTGCAAGAAAGCAAAATAAGAAATGCTTACAGCCCAGAACAACACACAGTTGTGTTTGATTTTCAAAGAGAAGAAGAAAGGTAAGTCCATAGGCACAGGGAAAGCTGCTTGAAATTTCAGAACCACTTCAGTCATTCTTCACTGAAGTGCAATGAACTTATCAAATCTAGCCTGAGACTTCAGATTTCTGTGCCTGAAGTTCCCACCCCTTTGCTGCTTAGCCCCAACATCTCCAAGATCCTTGAGGACCATGAGGCCAACTCAGCTAACGCTGGAAACTTCTGCATCATGAGACCCTGTTGGTTTTCTTTCACTCTGTTACATTTCTTAGGCACACAATACTTAGGAAACTTAAAGCTGAACAGGATCCTTAGGTTTCAAGTTAGCCTAAATGCATCAATTTACCAATAAAAAATGATTTAAAAATTAAATTATGTAAGTAATACTTGACTGGACACTTGGTATTTATACCAATTCCTTCATTTATACTAGCTAAATTTTTACCCTGTCTTGTAATTGCACATGACTTGACTCAGGCACTGTAGCTGTGGGTCTCTGTACTACATGGTACCAGCTCACCACATGCTACCAGCTCAGGGCCATGTATGTGCTGGGCATTGACTGTCAAGTATCTGTCAGGTTGTTGGCATGGCTTGAATTGAGCACCGTGAAATCAGTGGTGCTTCCTTCATACCCTTCCTCACCTCTAATACTTTGATGCAGATTAAACAAGATAGTAATAAACACTTTTAGAAAAACTTGAAAGGAATAAAGGAAGAACTTTCCACAGGATGGCTATGGTAGGTAGTCTCTAAAATGGCCCCCAGTGATCCCTGCCTTCTGGTACTTACACTCCTGTGTAGTTCCACCTCACATTGTACCAGGGTTATTTAGTGAAGTGAATACCATACCACAGCTGTGATGGTGTGTCACATCCACACCATTAGGCTATAAAAGTCTTCAGCTTCCTTCCAAAGTGTTTGACACCTCTCTCTCTCTCTCTCTCTCTCTCTCTCTTTTCTGTTAAATGAGGAGCAAGCTGTCATGGTATGAGCAACACTATACTGAGGCCTATTTGATGAGGAACTGAAGCTTTGGGATAACAACCAGTGAGGAACAGAGACCTCCTACCACCAACCACGTGAATGAGCTTAGAAGATCCCCTTCCATCAAGCCTTCATATGATACTGTAACCCTGGCCAACAGCTTTACTGCAACCTCCTTCGAGACCTTGAACTAGAACGACTCAGGTAAGCCTCTTCTTAATTACAGAACCACAAAAACTATGGGATAGTGCTTATTGTTTTATGGTACAAAGTGTGAGGACAACTTTTTCGGCAGCAATAGATAATCAATACAATGGCAAGGGAGTATTTGGAAGTATAGAGAAAAATAAAGTACTCATATTACTAGTTGATTTGCCTCTCTCCCAGAGGTGACTTGTAGATAAGAGAGGTTTATGTGACTGCGACCCTGGAAGGGTCACCTGTTCTAGATCCTTCTCATCTGGCTCACTGCCTCCTTGAGCAATGGTCCATCTGCTGGCTCCTCATCCCTGTGGTGTCTTAGTATCCTTGGAGACTTCATCCCACTTTCTGTCTCTCAGCTCCACTATTTCCAACATGTCACTCTAATATTTGTATTGTACCTGACAGCTTTATTTATTTTTACAAATGCTTATTTGGAAACTACTAGGTCTTTGGAAAGAACCGAGGCAATTAGCGAAGATCACTTTTCAAGGGAAAGAGGGATTCTAAACAGAATTAGGCATCTATATAGACTCTGTGCCCTGCCTTGGAAATGATGAAACTAAATGATTCACATGGTAAGAATAAGTAATTCATTTAAATCAAACAGATATTACTGAGATTAGTCTAGTTCAAATTATAGAATTAAAGTGTGGAAAGATATTTTATACTTTAAAAATGTAATTTGAATGGTCACCAATTTAAATCACCCACCTCAGATATGTGAAATGAATGCAAATTTACTGCATGTCTAACAGGAATTCTGGATTGCATGTGTATGTCCTTCTTGATCATCTCATCCACCCTCCCTCCTTCTCTAAAACTGATACTTATATGGTGATTATTGTATATTGGGTCATTTTTAAGTGCTTTATATATAGTATCTTACTTCTCATTATAACAGGGAAGTGGTTTCAAGTGTGGATATGTTAGTGTCCATCACAATCACCTAAGAAGTCTGTAGAAAATGCAGGTTGATGCTTCCTTTGCAGAGATTCTAATTAATAAGGTTTGGAGGTAGGACCTGAAAATCTGTATTTTTCATCAACACCTTGAGGTATTATGGTTTAGATGCTAAATACCACAATTTGACAAATGATGGAGGCATTTTCCATCATGACCATGCTTTAAACACTTTTTCTGGGTTTGAGAATTTCCTGCCTTTGAAATTAGTGCCTTCAAGACTTCTTCTTTCAGCCTTTCTTGTAGAGAGGGACACACTTCAGATTCCTCAGACACAGAGGATATATTATCCAGAGTCAGCTAATGAATTGCAGCCCCCAAAAGCTATACCACAAGGAGATGCATTTTGAACCTATGGTGGAAGCAAATGCTTTCAGCATTCTCAAGGGACCAAGGTGCCAGTCTTTACTACATGTCTAGCAGGAATTCTGGATTGCAACTACTGAATTGTCACTGGACTAGTTCTAGAGTGTGATTTGGGCACTATTCCTGGATTCATTGCTTCTAAGACTGTTTTTTTTTTTTTTTTTCTGGTCCTTCCAGGGAAACTATGATTGCTTAAATATTTTTGGAGCAATCTTAAGCTTAGTGAAAAAGGTATTTATTTATTTATTTATGCATGCAACTGAAGAAGCCCGGATAACAATTGCTGGTAGAGAACTTACCATGTCTAGAATTCTTTCTCCTTATTGTCACTATCCCTAACAGCTTACAGTGCCTATGATTCATTTACATCAAGCTATGCTTTGGTTTTGTTGGATGGCGAGTCGCTATATGTTGGTCAATGTGAAAACAGATTTAGTTTCATGGATGTTAATACCTGTGCTGATTATTTCAGGTCTAAATTTCTAAAACAGGGCTTTCACCTCATCAGCTGGTTATGAATAAACTACCCTTTACCATATATGAGTGACTCATTTATTATAAAATAAACATCACAGTTACAATTGGATCTCAATATGATGTAAGGATTAAATGCTTGATTAACAACAAATATTACTCCATGATAATAAATACAATTTAAGCACTGCTTCAGAATTTATTGTAATAAAATGTGACTTTCAACACGATTCAAGCCAGTCCTTACACAGTGACAAAGAAAGAAAGGGACACAGAAATACAGCCAACTAAGCCAAAGGAAACTTATTTGTTTACAAGTATTTAGACTAATTGCAGGTGATGAGTTAGCCTGGACATTGCATTCTATCTCTATGAAAACAGAAGCTCATTTAGAGTCATATGGATCATGGAATGACTCAGAGTCTCAGTACAATGAACTGATGTTTTCAAGGTTGTCAGTGTTGAGCAACAGGGGCCAAAACTGTTATCTAGTCGTATGCCATGGGACAAGGGAGTAGATGTTGTTGAATGAGCTAATTCAAGTCATCAAAGAGTAAAACAGGTTGAAAATGGGAGCAGAAGAAAGTGGACTTTGCTTCTTAAAGTAGCTACCTGCTTCAATTATTACTCCATTATTGCTCTTCTTTGTCACCAGACCTTATGAGAGGCTCTGCCAGTCGAGGGCAGCAGAGAGAACCTGTGAGGCAGAATGAGGAGGGAGAGACCTAATCCTTCCAGTGGTCTCTTTCCCGGCCTGGGCAACAGCAGTTTGCCCCAGTAGTAGCCACTGATTCTAGCTGGCATTTTTTCCGGCCATTTCAGAGCTCTGCCTTATTGGTGCTCTCTTAGCAACACCAGATAAGATTCTTCTCAGGGCAATTTCAGCCCCTTGGGCCCCTTTGCAAAGTTCCTGAGGCACCAGCACTAGCTGGGGTCCCCTCCTCAGAGGCCCCAGGGCCCTTCCAAGTTTATACATTTTAGCAATTTCATTCCCTTTTTTGATCTTCCATCCCTAGGGGTGATAGCTGCAACAAAGCAGGTAGCATTTCCTTTTTGGCCTTTAGAGTTCTTCAGTATATGGCTAACAATTCCTTATGCTAAAATCTTTCTTCAAAAAGTTGGTGTGATTTCTACCTCCTGAGAGGACCCTGATGACACAGATGGGCTTCAAGATATTCTGTCCTCCAATACATGAACACTGAGATCAGCTACAGGCTTGACTCTCAGGTAACGTTTTCCTAACAAGCATATTAGAATCAGAAGCAGGCATAATATAAAAGTTCAACACTTTTAGACCATTAAACTTCTACAAGTTTAAAAACCTCTGTGCTCAATGTATTATACTTTTCTTTTTGGAAAATCCTGAGCCAAGAAATCATAAAAATAATTGTGAAGCTTTATGGGACTCTAATGATCATCTAATTAAATTTCCTGATATAAAAAGAGAAATGGAATTCCAGAAAGCTGAGCTTATTTTCCCAAATTTATACTGTTTATTAATGCCAAGGATAGAACTTGTGCACAGATCTTTCAATTATACCATGTATAGAACCCCAGGAAGATGTCTCAGTGGAAAGAATAACAGATAATAACCCAATTTAGGATAATTTGGACAAATTCTCTTGCTGAAGAAAACTAGAAAATCTGGAGAAATTATTTTTAAATCTTCTTAAAGGCATCAAAAATCTAATCAAAATAAGATTAAATTGATCCAAACAAAAAATAAGACAGAAGTATGGGAGGACAAAATTAGGTCCTAATAGAATTGAAAAAGACACCTAAACACAGGTATCTCAGGTTCACCATATATGAAAGAGGTACTGCAAATCTTTTGATTTTTTTTTATTGAGACCCCAGAAAGATGAAGACCAGGATAAAAGTAACTCAGTCCTCACATGGATTTTCACTCAGTTTCAAATAATCCTAGTGGCATAGAAAAATTCCAATTCATCCAGTTGGATTAAGGTGATCTAAGAATACTACTGTACCAAGGTGTCTAGAAGAATTTTTAAAAAGCACTGTGGAGGGCAAGTTCTCATATAATTTCTACAAACATTTTTTTCAAATATGACATCCAGTACAAAATTAAAATAAATCCAATACAAAAAAGATAACATACATGAAAACCACACCAAAAAATGGAAAGCAGACATCTATACACAGAGACTTTGGATAATGGGATTATCAATTACTTTCTTTAGAATAATTACACTTACTATGTTTAAAAGCAATTTAGATACAACTGAAGAAAGTATCAGTGAAATGGAAGGAAAACTATAAGAAAATATACAGAACAAAACGAAAGGACATAAAATACAGAAATGTGAATAAGACAAAAAAAATCTCAAAAAGAAGGTTGGAGATACAGGAAGAAATGAAAAATTACATGGAAATATGTAGGTAAATATAAAGTAAAATGGATTAGACAAAACAATACTGTTAAAATTTGATAATCTTTAATAGATTAATGTGTATAAAATTAGAATTCCATCCTCTCTGAAGGAGGTAGAGGAGATAAGGGGGAGTGGGAGGGTAAGAGAGGAAGGAGGAAGGGGAAGGAGAGAGGGATGAAGAAGAAAAGTATATCTAAAACATAAACCAATCATCTATTTCCTTAGGTTATCTTCCATGAGAAGAGTTTACAACCTCCCTTTTTCTCCTGCAAGTAAATCATTAGCAAAACTCAAGATGAGATTCCAGAAAAATCTAGAAAATACTGAGAAAGCCAAAGAGTAGAAGTGGAGATCTTTCTTTCTTCTTAAGAATAATAAAAGAGAGTATTATTAATCATATTCCAGGTAGATAGGTCCTATTTTCACCATTTGTCTCATAGATTAAGAAACTGAGGTAAATAAAGGATTAGCCAATTGCAAAAGTGACTCAGCCAGAGTGGAAGTGAGGTCTAGAGTTTGTATTGATGTCCCTCTCAAATCCCCTCCCAATTTCACCTCTCATAATTCCTCACATAAAGTGTTCCTAATAATCGTTGAAATTTCAGACTGTATAGCTTTATTGTCCTTAAAGAAAAGGGCTTTTCTGACTTTCATTAATTTCTACACCAGGGCACTCTGAGTGGATCCCATTAGATAGCTGGGTGCTATAGTTTGAATCTGGAATGTTCCCTTAAGACCCCATGTATTGAAGGCTCAGTTGCCAGCATGTGATGCCAGTGAATGGTGGTGGAACCTTTGGGAGGTGGGGCCTAGAGGGAGGAAGTTAGGTCACTTGGGTCATGCCCTTGAAGGGGATATGGGAACCCAACCCCTTCCTGTTTCTCATTTTGCTTCCTGGTTGCCATGAGGTGAACCAAACTCCTCTGCCCTGTGCTCCCACCATGATGTACTATGCCACCACAGATCAAATCAACTGAGCCAAATGACCATAGACTAAAACTTCTGAAACCATGATCCAAAATAAATTTTTCATATTTAAAAGTTGATTACCTTAGGTATTTTGTCATAGTAATGCAAAGCTAACACATTGGCAGTTGACAGCATCTATCTGGTCTTCAGGGAGAAGCAGAGAAATGAATCCCAAAGGAATTTGAGAATATTCATGGTAGTCATAGTGTCTTTTGTCTTATGCTAGATGATGCCTGAGCAGCAGGAAGGGATGTTTGTGACTTCCCCTCATGTGATGATGAAAACCAAAGAGAGACCAAACTTCTGTCTGTTTTTATTGGAGATTTTGTCTCTCTCTGATGTAACCAGGTCATCAATTTTGCATTCTGATGTCTTGGAAAATAACATGTGCCCTTCACTATGATATCAGGAGTTATTTTGATAATAGCATAGATCCAAATTGAACTGAACATGTTGAAAATTAGATGACAGGAAGAAAGAAAAAGGTCAAAAAATAGACCATTTGGGTGGAAGCCCCTTCCCTACCTCTGTCTTTAATCTAGCTACTTAATATATTTGTGGTTTTGCTTGAGACTATGCAATTGCTTGATCATGGCCCTCACCACTCAGAAACTTCCTGCTTCTTCCCTCAGGGAGGCTCTGCCCTGCCAGGATAACGCTGGCCCTTCCATCTCAGTGTTCTCTCAAAATACTGTGTTCTCAAAGAGATAGTGGATGTCTTAAGACCAAGAAGCCACTGATGAAAAGGTTGCAATTTTATTGGATATTTTTTAAATACACTTTATTGGGAATGCACATCTGGAAAACTCTTTCCCAAGGCAGGTGGGTGGCTGGAGCCCTCCCCTCCAGTAGGTCCTTGTCAAATGCCTGCCCTAAATCCCTATTTAAAATTGTAAGCCCTCCCCACCCCCTCTTACACTCTATACTTCAGCCTGGTTTAGTCCTCTAAAAATGTCATACTTGTTTATTTGTTTATTTACATCTACTACCCCTGACAAGTAAAAGGGTTTTGTTTTGCTCACTCCGGTAGCTTCACTGAATAGAATAGTGCCTGGAACTTTATAGGCACTCATTAACTATTTGTTGAATGAACAATTGTGTACTACTCAGAAATCCCATGTGCACGTGCACACACACACACACACAACTTTGAAGTGCAAGGATTTTCACATCCTAGCATAATTTATACTTTTGCACAATAGATAAAAACAGTTCCCAACTCTCAACTTAAAATTTTTCAGTTTTACAATGATGTGAAAGCCATATGAATTTAGTAGAAAGCATACTTCAGATTTTGAATTTGAATCTTTTCTTGGGCTGACGATACACAGTTGTGATGCTGGGCAGCAGCAGTGAGCCTGGCTCCCAGTCAGAGGCAGGATCATGATGGTAAAGAACCAAATGTGCTGTTGCTCAGCTAGGAGAGCCGGCAGGTGAGGTGTATTAAATGCATTTCACCTGAGGATATTTTTGACCTACTATGGATCAATGGATGTAATTGCATTGTAAGCTGAAGCACATCTTTACTTTTTAGTCCTGGAAAACTCAGAAATAGTAAGGGGTATACTTGCAACTATGGAGCCTCATCCAAGATCATCTCACCTCATTGGAGCAAGTTGGCCCCTTTTACCATGGCCCTGATGTTTGGGGATGAAATATAATCGCCTTCTCTTGCTCATTCATCCTAGAATCTATTTCTGCCCTTCCTGACCCCAAAGTCCTTGGCTCCTAATCCTACTGATGAAACACAGGTCAGACTTTATAGAAAGATCCAAAGGTGCAGACCTCAGTCTGGGAGGCGTGTCGGGCTGAGACTGAAAGGGTTCAGGGATGCAGGAAGGGCTGGGATCCTGCCAGAAACTCAGCACGGGACTGGACTTTGGTCCAAATGCCCTCCACATTAGTCTCAGCACAGTCCAAGCAGAGGCTTTGAGGATCCAATTTCGTATTCATAGATCAGCCTTGTTTATAAAGCAGTTCACAGTTCAACAGTCACTCCTCCCCTGGAGAGGTGTGTCGGGCATGAATAACCAAGTCTGGCAGCAAGCACCTCCCAGAGCAATGAAAGTCTGAAAACAAAAACAGATGACAGCAACAAAAATGACGTTCTCTTAAGGAAAAGAGCCAGGCAGCAACTGGACCATTTCAGAAAGGGTCTGGTATCTGCTGTGCCCGACTTCAAGTCAACACACATACCGGCCCTGCGTTGTTACTACACCTTTCCCTTCAAAACTCTACAAAGCAGGGACAAAAACAAGTCACCCCTTAATAAAGACCTTCCAGTTTCAAATGTAGCTACTCTAGGAATACCACTCTCTTTCTAGTCAAATAAATTGCCTGGGCTGAGAGTATTGCTCAGTGGTAATCAGTGGTGAAGCACCTGCCAAGCACGCGTGAAGCCCTGGGTTCCATATCAAGCACTGCGGAGAGAAACATACACACACACACACACACCAATCTCACAATCCAAGAAACTTCACATCAAGACCTTAAAGCTCATGACAATTTTACTCCTTCTGCTGTTGGTGCCCCAGGTGTCTGGGGACTGGTTCCTGAAACATCCCTCCAGGCAGTCAAAACAGGGCTGTTCTGGAGACTTAGGGGAACACACTTTGTCTGGGGGTTGTGGTTCAATAAGCAGAAGTGACTCAGTGACATAAGAAGTGGCACAAATCTGACAGGGGTGCAATCAATATGGATATTTTTGGCCCTTCTTCATGCTTCAGCAAATACCCCAGATGCCCGTTGTCTTCCTCTTTGTTCACCCTTATTATCCCGACAACTTCACAATAGAAACTGTATATACTTCAGATCCAATCAGAGTTTAATAAGCCCACCCTCCCCTGCTAGCCCCTAGGAAAGTGTATACATGGGGACAGAAAGACGTGTCTGTTAAACTCCGTGATAGGAGAAGGGAGTTTAAAAAAAAAAAAAAAAAAAAAAAAAAAATTTTTTTTATTATCTCCTCTTGCTCCCATTTTTCCAGGCACCCTCGGGCAATCTCAGCTGAAGTCTGGCTTCAGAGCTACTTAAGCTAGGCTCCATTTCCTCCTGGTGGCCCTGCCCAGTGGCAGGCAGACTGGAAGGGCTGTGACATCTCTCATTTAGGGCAGATGATTTCTTTTTTTTTTTTTTTTTTGGCACCAGGGAGTGAACTCAGGGTCACCTGACCACTGAGCCACATCCCCAGCCCTATTTTGTATTTTATTTGAGACAGGGTCTCACTGAGTTGCTTAGCACCTTGCTTTTGCTGAGGCTGGCTTTGAACTCGCAGTCCTCCTGCCTCAGCCTCCTGAGTCACTGGGATTACAGGTATGTGCCACCAGGGCAGATGACTTCTGTGGCCAAAGATTTACTCTGAATCACTTTGTGTTCCTTCTCTCCTGCTGTCCTTTATGGATCTCTTTTTCCATGGAGAGAGGGGATGGAGAGAGAGAAAGGATTTTAGAAATATTGTAAGATATTTAATTTCACATTGAATTTTCTCCTGCCCTGCCCCACTTTCTTTTCCAGCATTTCCAGCCTCCTTTCTATAGCTTCACTCTTGTGTGACTCTGCTTTGTCCCCAAGTGCAAGGCACAGGTTGTGCTCTTGTCAGTCCTGGTCATTGTTCTTGAAACTCTGATTTCTTAGCTCCCCAGTGGCATCACTTCCTTCACCCACAGAGCCCTTTGAACTTCTCTTTGCTTTGTGTCACTTTCTGCTTCATTATTTTGGGATTCTGGACATTCATCCATCCTCCAAAGTGTAAGCTCCTGGAGGGAAGGCATGGGGTTTATTCATCTTTGAATCTCCCAAGTACCTAACAAAACGTCTTGTTCCACAGAAGCTTTGTTGAATGGTTGAACACCAAAAATGAAACTGCTTCTGTTGACCTCTTGACCTGTGTTGACCTCTTCCTGGTGCTCTTCAGCATCCTCACTAGAGCAAAACCGGCAAACTGTAAGGAGGAAAGATTTGTGCTGATCTGGTATAAAGGTGTCAGTGTCTCTGGTTAAATATAATATTTATCTGATCATTGTTCCTGTGGCTTTGTCAATGCGATGGCCAGTGCCTATCATGATGAAAGTAATATTCAAAGGCTCTATGGAACCATGGAGCAATTGTGGGGCAAGGGGACTGGCTATGGTGCTACTTTCCCACCTTGCTGCCTGAGTGATTTTGGGTGAGGTGCCTCTCCAATCTCAGTTTTGTACGTAAAATAATGCCTACCTTGCAAATAGGTATGAGGATTAGAACTGATAAATGTAAAGTACCCAGGATGACTTTTGGCATAAAGTTGGCCCTTAAAAATTGAAATACATTTCAGGGATGATTGCCAGGGCACATGCCTGTAATTCTAGCGGCTTGGGAGGCTGAGGCAGGAAGATCACGAGTTCAAAGCCAGCCTCAGCAAAATGGAGGTGCTAAGCAACTCAGTGTCTCTAAATAAAATACAAAATAGGACTGGGAATGTGGCTCAGTGATCAAGTGCCCCTGAGTTAATCCCCAGTACCCCCCCAAAAAATATATTTTTGCTTTACATATATGTTGTCTCCTTTCCCATTACGTTGGGCAGTAAATGTACTACTAAAATGCCAGAGTGAAGATAGAGAGGCAGTGATGTATGAAAGTTCTCATCTGCCTTCATCTTTCCATTGACGTCCACATTTTGTTACTAGAAGAAAATGCGGATTTTTCCAAAGGTTTGGGAGAGTTCCTAAATCTTAGGAGTTAGGCTTGGAGTTGCATTTTAAACCTGCCAGATAGACTCACATGTTGAAGGGAGATGTGCATACATTTTCAGCCAGCAAAAAACTTTCAGAAATAATGAGAGCTTTGAGGAACTCCAAAGAAAAGGACAGATATGAACCCTAGTTTTGAGGAATTCATAACACTTTACCAAACTGCCTTCACACTTCCTGGAAGATTATGATCCAGCTCAGAAACTTGCTCTGAATGGTTTCCTTTTCTCCTAGGATGTTCAGTAGTCATAGACCAGATCCCTTGAATAAGCTTCCTATAGATAATCACACCACTGGGCTCCCATCGTGCAAGGTAGTGTAGGGATCAATCATCTCTTCCAGTCTCCCACTAGAAAGTCTCTCTGAATCACAAGGAGAATCAAATGAAAAAGAATGTGAAACAGGAATAGAAAGGGAATAAATGCAGTATCTTTGCTCAAACATTTATGAGACATTGACTATGTTGCAGACAGTTCTCTAGGGCTCACCTAGAAAAGTAAAAAATGAAGAGACCTTGGCATTGAAGAAAGCCAAGGAAAGAAAGTCTTCCAAGAAGAAAGGACCATTAGTGATGTTGGATTTCAATGAGAAGGCAGGTAAAAACCAAGGCAAATAAAAACCAAGGCAGCCATTGGATTTAATGATAAGACATTCACTCCTATTCATGGAAAGAAAAGTTTCTGTGGAATTGTAGTAGCAGAAACAAAACTGACAGGACACAAAGCACAAAGGGCCATGAGGAGACCCACATTCAGTTCACATTGCACTTTGAGCATCTTGATGGAGAAGAAAATCAGAGTCAAGAGGCAGAGGCTGGAGAGAAAAGCCCGTCAAATGATGGGTGTGTTTGTTTGCTTTTCAGGTGGGAGGCATCTGAACATGTCCACGTGCAAGTGAGAAGGAGGGCGAAAATACAGGAGGAGGATAAAAGATGAGTTGGGGCTTCTAAGGAGCAGGAAGGGGACAGAGTCTCCAGCAACAGGATTCAGGCTGGCCACAGACAGGGAAGGATACACATCCTATTCCAACCTAGGAGGGGAATGAGTAGGGGCAGAGTACAGGGACCCTCACAAGTGGATGAGAAGGAATGCACTGGGTTTGGGGGTCCCTGCCTGTTGGTTTTTGTATTCACCATGACAATACAACAAGAGGGATTGTTGAGAGAGGTGGCAACAAGGGACCTTAAGAAGAGAGGAAATGGGGACTGGCAGAGTTCATTGGGAAAACCTAGAAGGATTGCAAGACCTAGATGATACCAAAGACCATGACAATATAGTTATGGGCTGGGGTTGTAGCTCAGTGGTAGAACACTTGTCTAGCCTGTGTGAGGCACTGGGCTCGATTCTCATCATCACATATATATAAATAAATAAAATAAAGGTCCATCAACAACAAAAACAAAAACAGAAAAAAGAAATGAAAATAGAGTTATACAACTTTCTCTACCAGCATCCAATGGAGGAGTCAGATTTACCCAACAGTGAAGACTATGGGATTTGAGAAAGAGGATAATAATTTGAGGAAGAATAATTTCAGGTTGAGATTTTATGGAGTGAATTTGACCTAAATATAAGAGCAATCATATTGACATTTCACAAAAGAATAGCAGCCACAGAGAGAAAAAAAGCTCCTCACAACAGCCTGCAGCATCCATGTTTGATAACTTGATCCCCAAATCACCTCCCCTGAAGAAAGAAGTTTTCTGAAAAACCTAAGCAGCTGCTTATGATCTTTTCCTACCATTCACTAATTCTCACCAATCAAGACACAGAATTTAGGAGAGGAGACTCTGGGCTAACCAACAGTGCAGTCACCAACACATGAGGAAAAGTCCAGGTCCTTTTGGGGCATGTTCACTGCCAAGTTCAGACCATAAGTAAACCAACTGCACTCTATGGCTAACCCCACCATGGCACCCTTGAACCACAGAGTGACCTGTTGCTAAAACATTTTTCCATCAAAGTGTTTTTTCCACTTAAACTCTTCAGCCTCATGGAAGTTTAGTACTTTTTTTCCTTTTTCAAAAGTGTTAAAAATATGTTCTGAACTTAGGCATATACTGTCATTGCAGTCTTTAATAAGCCTACCTCAATTTAGGAAAAGCAGAGGGATTTCAAGCCAACTGAAAGGGAAGAAAAAAGGAAAAAAAAAAAAAAAGCAGAGAAGGGCAGGAGGAGGTGGAAAGGGCGATTTGTGGCTAGGCAGGTAGGTAGCCCATAAAGACTGTCCCTGACTTTGATAATTTAGTGCTTCTGTGATGTGTGAATGAGGCCCTACAGGCGGGAACTGCTCTGCAGCTTTTGGGTTTTGATCTCTGTCAGTAATGAGATGCCAGCAGCCCCTACTTCAAAGCCTGGACTGCTGGAGATAATCTGCTGAGAGGCCCCCAGAATTTCAAGTGATCTCTCAGACTAAAGTATGAAGGATTATGCAGACAGCAGAATGGATGATGGAAGAGGTATTGCTTGTTTGATATTTGCTCTTTGATTTCTTTTAAATGTCCTCATTTTCAGTTTCCAAAGGGGCAGTTTATGTTTCCACACTCTTAACACCAGAGATTAGCATTGTCAGAGATTGCTGCTGTCTGGGTACGGTGAGCGCCACAGGACATCCATACATTTTATCTTTTTTTTTTTTTTTTTAAATCCTGACTGTCTGTAAAAACACTGCCACTCCAGATTTGGTGACAAATGGGGTGCAGGGTAACAGTATCCATTCTGTTCTGGAGACAGAGCTTTCCTGACAAATCCAAATGTTCAGAGATTACACTTGGATTCTTTTGAGGTTTAATCTCTTTTCTGAAACAGTTGTGCACTCAGGAGGGGATCTGGACAAAAGGCCACAGGCTATGAGAAACATGTTATAAAATAGCATGAACCTTCATTTCTTGTATCCAATTTTACTTAGAGTTGAAAGCATATAATTTTCAAGGCATGTTGTACCAGGAAATGTATCTGGAGTAATTCATATTGGACAGACAACCTCATACTCCGGAAACGAAACAGCAGGGCAAGGTCATACCTCATGACCTTTGTTATCCCCATGCATGAAAAAGTGTAGTATTTCAGTGTCCCCCCCCAAACACACAAGACCTGAAGGTTAAAGGCAGCCATGGATTAATCTGCTGAAGAGGGGTGTAAACGCTTTAGACTGCCTTCATATACGTATAATTCACAGGAGTTCTTGAAGTTAGAAGATCCTGCAATATATTATACAGGTCGAGCAGCCCTAATCAGAGAATCCAGAATTCAAAAGGTTTTGAGCACAGACATGATGCCTCAAATGGAAAATTCTGCACCATGAAACTTTTTTTTTAATATACAAATTACTTTAAAATACTTCATAAAACTATTTTCAAGCTATGTGTATAAGACATATGAAACATAAATGAATTTTTGTGTTTAGACTTGGGTCCCATTCCCGAGATAGTTGACTATATATTTGCAAATGTTCCAAAATCTAAAATATACCTGACATCTAAAAGAGTTCCAGTCCCAGGCATTTTGAATAAGGGGTGCTCAACCTGTCCTCTCTTCTGAGGATGGGATATCTGTTCATCTCTATCGAACCAGGGCCACAGCCTCTCAGGTGCATGACTATATTTCTAGATCAGCATGTCACCTTGAACATGCTTGTTGGGTGGCTGACCGTTGTGACTCTGACAGTATGTTACAGAAGTGTTCCCAGGTCACAAAGAAGTATGAATGTACTTCATACAGACAGACATAGGAGTCCTTGCTTTACCAGCAGTAGTCTCAGACACTACAGCAGCATCCAGTATTCAGAGATTTGGTGTCCTGACTGACCCAACCTTGCTAGTATGGCAGAGATTGATAGCACTCACCAACATCATCTGGAATCCAGGTGGGGCCACATGCCTTGTTGCAACCTATGGAGAGTAAGCAAGAGAGATAGGAGCCACCTATGGATAGAGGCAGCTTAAAAGCAAGTGGGTCTTCCCCACTACCTGCCTTTCCCTGTCTGTAACTTAATGCTGAGGAAGATAAGGCCCTGGAATCTGGAGGAGGATCTGTACAAGCAGAATGAATCGCCATGTGGAACAGAACCTAACTGAATTGCCCCCGGACTGCGTTTGGAGCAAGAAGTGAGCACTCACTGTGCCAGGCTGTCGAGAATTGAGGGTTCTTCATGACAGCAAGTAGCTTATCCTGACCAATGAAGATGGGAAGTGGCAGAGCTGTCACTTGAACCTAGGTCTCCCTCACCCTATACCTGGGTTTGGCTGAAGAGTCTATAGGAGGTCACACCAGTTAAAAACATAAACACAGAAACTCGGTCAACTGAAACATTGGTATCACCTTCTCCAAATAGTTACTCCCTCTTCCTTTCTGGGTTTGAACCTGTTGTCCTTGCTCCTGTTGCTCCTTATACTATATTTATTCTCTGTAGCACCTGCCACATAAGCATTAAACATATGTTTTGTTTGTCTCAACCCCAGAGGCAATGTAAGTCTAGCAAACAGTAGTTGCTTATGTAATGTTGATTTATTCAAATGAAACCAAAAGGACTCTTCCCCTTGAATTTTCTGCTTACTGGGCTGAAACTAACAAAACAAACAAGCAATATAGATAGATAGATGACAGATGATAGATAGATAGATGATAGATGATAGATAGATAGATAGATAGATAGATGATAGATAGATAGATATGGATGTATAGATATAGATATATTTAAAGCCACCCAAAATGAGACATAACAAAAAAGTAGAACCAACTGAAAAAAGAAATGGAAAGAAAAAACTTTCGTGTCCACATCTACGATGTTGCAAGTGTCACTAAAATACATTGGTCTATGTGTTGCAAGTGTCACTAAAATACATTGGTCTACAAATGAAGCTTAGGGAAATGGAGTTCAGTGTTTCTTTGAGGATTCAATATATTGCTTGGCTTGATGTTCCCAAGCTCAGCTCTGTCCAGCTATGGAGTCTAGGGTCACCTGATTGGGACAATGTTCCCTGAGTTTGAACACATCAAGAATAAGTAATTTGAAAATGCACAGAGGTAATTCGAGTGCCCAGTCCAGCCCACACTGTCAATATGAAAGGAAGAAGAAATGGATTCCATCTGGCATGATTTGGCAACAGGGCAAGAGGGCCTGGTCCTGGAGCCAGGAGAGGAAGTGGATAATGTGTCCTTGATCCTAACAGCTGGCCTTGAAGAAAGGCCCAACATGCAAACTCAGGCTTCTGCTGAGTCTCCTCTCCTTCCTGCCATCAAGAACTACTTAATGCTGCCCACATCTTGCCTCCCTCTCTATCTGATGAAACCTTTTGTTCACTTTCCATCTTTATCTACAGCTCTCTGGGGCCATGGGTAGTGACATGGGTCCTGGATCTGTTTCTGATACCAGTGTGATTTGCATGATGGATCCCCTGTTGTCTATAGAGCATTCCAAACCTTCTCAGAACATCGCTGGGTAGGATAATGAGGAGAAGTCATCTTTCCTGCAGGACACAATGACAAGGCGCACAGGCCCTGTGGAGGCCGTGGAGCAGAGGATGTAGGCTTTGACACTAAATTGAGAAAAGAACATCTAAACAATTTGGAACTGATTCTCAATTGCCTTGTGCTGTTTCAGCAGTGATTTCAGAGGAGACAATGATTTGGGTTCTATATTCCCTTTTTTTCTTCTCATGTCCTGTCTCTGATGAGCAAAGCCAGCTACCATGTTCTGAAGACCAACAAGTGCAGTGCAGAGGGACAGACCATGGTGGTGATTCCCTGGAACTACTCTCTCCTTGCATCTCTCAGGTGGAGATAGTGGGATTTTCAGTCCTAAGTTCTGTGATTGTGTAAGAGATGAAAACTATTTTCAAGAAGATTGCTTACATGGCAGATATTCTACCCTCCCTAGGATCTGTATCTTTGCACAAATTCCCTCCTACACACACACACACACACACACACACGAAGCAGCATCTAGATGAGGAATGTGTCATATCCAGCGATACCAATAATATTTAATATTCATCAGTGAGAGAAACATGACTTCTTAAAATGCCTAAATAATTTGGTCACCAATCTTCTGAGCTTCTCTTTCTCTTCCACTTTCTTTTATTGATGGAATTGTTCATAATTGCACCCCTAGAAGCATTTGGAAAAAACCATGAAGCTATCTGGACAGTCTATAAAGTTCTTCATAAGCATTTGCTATTTGTGTTATTATTGGTTGCATTTTATATGAAGTAAAAAAAATTCTGGATCACTAGTCCTGGAAAAATGAATGGTTGGTTACATTTAAATCTGAAACACTTACTGATGGTCATGTTTTGTAGAGGAGTACTTCATGGGAAAACTTAGTAAGGTTGTAATAATATTCTAGCATCTTCCTGTTTTCTCTTCATCATCTGCTCAGGCTTTTCTTCTTTCTCCCCACTTGCAACTTGCCTTCTCTTCTTCCAAGGCTGCCTGGACAACCCTTCTCTAGCAAGGCACCACACTCTAGAGTCCTATGTTTCCAAGTATCTTCTAATTCCAACAGCATTCCATCACAGCTAACTTTAGCTAGTTCCTACGGTCAACTGGAATAAACTTATACTCAGTGTTTGCATCATTTATGGATTAAAACTGTTGACCCTTCCAGTGTGGGGCTGGGACTGCAGCTTGTTGAAACTTATATGGTGAAACCACTATTCAGTTTGGCATCAAATCCCACCACGTATTCATCCAGGTACATACTGATGGAACGCCCTAGTCTGTATCAGACACTTGTAAAACTGGAGATATGATAATGCAGAAGACAGAGCTTCCTAGAGTTTATGTTCTGTGGGTGACACCAACAATAAGCAAGCAAACAAACAAATACATAAATAAAGCTTCTGCTTTATTAGGATCTTATATGCTGCTTTCTTTTTAGCAGCCTCTTGGGCTAGAGGAGTTTGTCCTGAGTTGCATATTCATGTGAGAGTATTTAAATGTTGAAGGTTGAAGGCTCAAGGAGATGGCCAGGCAAAGGGAAAGAAAGAGATGATTCCAGAGGCATCCTAAACAGGTTGCCTTCTGATTTCCTTTGACTTTGCCCTTGCCTGCCAATGGTTCTGAACCAAGCTCCAAGCATACTGGATTCCACACTTGCCAGTTGAACTGCAGTCTATCAAATATTTACACTGACATTTCAAATGTATACATTATTTACATTAGATTGTATAAAATATTTACATGCCATGCTAAATATACACCATATTTATATTGCTCTGTGTTTTTCCTGCAACGAGTCAGGAAGAATGTTTGGAACATTCCCCAAACCATGAAAAAGGATTGATGTCAAGGTGGGGTCAAGGGTGGGCACATTAGGAAACAGAAGCAATAACTACCTATAATCCAGGGAGGATTTCCCCTCCCCACCAACCAAGGAGAAGCAGAATGTTCAAGATATGTCCAAGGGAAAATAATTGTGCATTTATCTGATAGCCTCCATATTTCCCCCTTCATTTAGTTTCTGGTTCATAATCAGCACAGATATCAGGGCCATCCTGAGGTCAGACTGGCAGAAGCTCTGAAGGTGGAGATATCAGTCCCATGGGTTAATTTGGTCAAACAGCAGGACAAGGAGCTTGGGTGGACCTGGTAGTGGGCATTCATGCTCCAGAGAATGAGGTAGAAAATCTTGGCAGCACTGTCCAGGTGGCCAGCTCTCCCACTGTGCTACTCACCTTTGGAAGGGGCCACCACACCCACCATCTTTCTCATACCACAGGCAAAATCTAATCATGGTGGATAGAAGCCCGTTCCTCTAAGTCTGTGTTCTTTTTGAATCTTATCATAACATTTGATCTTAAACTTTCCAATCTCCATAACTATGAGCAATAAATTGATGCTACTTATAAATTGCCAGTCTAAGGTACTGAGTTAAAGCAGTGCAATAAGGATAGGACAGTTGTCTTTTCTGTTACTAGTCTGAAAGTTCCTTTATGGAATATAAGGACTCTGTTTTAGTCTTACTATTTCATGGAAATATTGTCCTAGAAATCAAAGAATCCACCTATTCTAACAATGATCTCAAGTCTCAGACTATTCAGGCTGCTAGAAGAAAATATAAACTGGGTGGATGATGAGCAACAGGAATTAATTGCTTGCAGTTCTTGAGGTTGAGAAGTGCAAGACCAAGGAGCTGACATATTGAATACATGGTGAGGTTACTTTCTGATTCATATGTAGCACCTTCTCATGGAAGGGGCCAATTATCTCTCTCTGGAGCTTCCATTAGAAGGGCACTAATCCCATTCACAAGGTTCCATCCTCATGATCCAATCACCTATCAAATTCCTAACCTTGGGGATTAGGAATTCAACATGAAAATTATGGAGGACCCAAAGTTTCAGATCACAGTGCCAAAACTTTGCAGTTACTCTACGTTTAAAACAAAGTACAGAAGCCTGGGCAGTTAGAGACTCTTGCTTTCTCCCAGACTTCAGGTCATACTTACACAGACCCCTTGTTCATGGTAGCACTGCAAAGTTGTGCTTGCCTAACCAGGTCAGCCAGAACATGGACCCAGAGAGGCCCAGGGTGCCTGCCTTTCTCTCCTTTCCACAATCATTAGCCAGCTTGCCAGCTCCTCTGGTCCTGAACCTCCCCCTAGTTTACCCAATACTAGTGAAGTGTTGAGGTGACACTGCATCTCTCTGGGGACTGAGCTTTTTATAGAAAACTTCCAAAGACAAAAACACTAAAGATTAAAGCAAGGTCCAAGAGAATAAATAGCTGAATGCCAGAGATGATGACCAAGGACAGGAGGACATATTTGAGAGCAGAGGGCCACAGTCTTCTCTGGAAATGGGGTGCCCAGTCAGGCAAATGCCTCCTTTAATGTGTCAAGTGGAAAGCAGAACTTGATTTCCCCCATTCTGGGACCCTGGATTTCTGCCCAGGTCTTCAGATTTGCTAAAGAATGGCACAATTTAACCAGGACCTCAAACTTTTCTGCCTTTGGCTTGAGGGCAGGAGGGGATGGTATTTGAGACTTTTAGGTTGACACGAGGATTCGAGAGAGGGAGGAGTTAATGAAGCAGATGCTGTCAAAAGAGTTTATTGACTCGATTCATTTAGTTCAGCAACTGCCACAAAGAAAACAGCCTCTTGGAGAGCCACTAGCCAGACAGCAAGCACTAGCCAGAGAGCAAGGGGTCCTGATGGAGAGCAAGATAAGATTCGCTTTTAAGGTATCATGCTCACCTCAACTGGGATTCCTTCTAAAAGCAGGTAGGGGTGTGTGTGTGTGTGTGTGTGTGTGTGTGAGAGAGAGAGAGAGAGAGAGAGAGAGAGAACCAACAGGAACCCAACAATACCAGCAACACTGGTGTATAATGCCATGGTTGTTATGCATTCCTCTCTTCTCCCAAAGTAATGCCACCAAGACCTCAACTGGGGACTGTGATTAAACAGAGCTTTTCTGTGTCAGTCTCATTGGTACGTGGCAATTTAATTCCAGAGATAAGGGTCAGAAGCACAAAGCTTCTGGAAACTGCCCAGACCTCGTCCCTCCCCAGTCCCCCAGTCGCCTACGCCCCACCCCAGCCAGGAGTGACTGGGCTGCAGTGTTCCCATCCAGGCGTAAAAGGGTTTCAATGTCCACTCAGGGGAAACCAACCCAGCTAACAGCTCTTACGACAATTCATCTTTTCACATTTTAAAGTTTTTCTATTTTCTTTATTAAACTAAATAGAGAGGAGTGTGTAAGCCAATGGGTTGTTTAAAGAATAATTATAAGCAACTCCTGTGCAACCATCACTCACATCAGGGAGGAGAAAGGAATGTGCCCAGTTTCCAGGAAAGCTCCTGTGGCCGCAGCTGCCTGTCCCCTCCCACCTCATAACTCCGCCCACCAGGAACGCCCATCCCATCCCGCCTCATGGCTCCGCCCACACTGTGCCATCCTATCTCACAGCTTAGAGCTTCCCCCACCGGGGGAAGGTGGCAATTTTCATCTTGTATGACAGGCTTATTTGAGGAGCATTTCCAATGTGTTGTTCGTATTCTGGTGAAGTGATATTTGAAATGATTTTGGGGGTGATAGGGTGAACACTTTAAATCTGAATGATAAATTCATATTAATGTACATAAGGGGAAAGAGTATCTCAGAACTGTATTTTACAGATAATCAGCCAAAATCAGAGTTGTGTTTGTTTGTTTGTCTGTGTTTTAACTCAGGATGATTTAAGATAAAACATCATGCTCATATTCGTGGGGAATGCCTATACCCCCCAAAATGTAGACCTGCCAAGTCTAAGATAAACCAGTTCCATCAGATGTGAGTGACAGTATCTATCACATTTCGTTTTACTCTGTTTTCAGGGATGTAAGAATATATTGGCTACTGGAAATTCTAGAAGGAAGTTTTCAAATTTTAACCTTTTTTCCAGGGGGACATTCCCCAACATATTGTACAGACTGTCGCAACTAATTGAAAATTTAGTCTGAACCACAAATTGTACTGAAACTGGTTTTATGACCATGACCCTGACCACAAAGAACTGGGGCCTCTATAATCCAAACAGTAAGAAAGTTGCACAGGGTATTCCAGCAAGCATTGGTTTCTCTGGTATCTTGAAGTGATTCTCGGCTGAACATTACGTCTACTGTGACTTTAATAAGCATTCCACTTTTGTTATTTATTAGTGGTGTTGGTTTTTTTTTGTTGTTTTTGTTTTTTTTGCAGTGTCAAACCTCCTGACTATTAAAATAAAGTACGATTGTAATTTTAAAAAGTAAGGAAAATCCTGAAGTTGGCACATAATGGCTGCCAGTAGGAAGCTCAGTTTTAAGGCATTGGAGTAGCACCTGTCAGAGCTGGGAGAAAACTCAGTCTTGTAAACCAACGTTTCCTAATAAGAGAACTATTATCTACAACTATCCTAGGCTCCTTTCCCAGCCCACAGGACCCAGATCCCAGCAGGGGACCCAGATATCTGAATGATGGATGTGCAAGAATCTCAGGTGACTTGTGACCAGTAGAGGTGAAGGAGTTTAGATCAAGACCAGTACCTCCATTTCCAGAGCAGACCCTAACCCTTGCTCACTCTGACAGTTGTCCTTGGATCTGGATTTTAACTCATCTAGGACCAGGGACCCCTGAGTCCCAGTCTAGGGTCTTTCCCTTTGTGCCTGGTGAGGAAAGAGTTCCTACAGAGACAAGGTAAACTGAATACAGGATCACAGGATCTGGAAACCACAGCAATGTAAGGCTGAGAAAAGTCAGGACCAAGAGATGAATGGACCTGAACAAACACAGAGAGCATGAAACCTGGGGAACAGAATGGGCAAGCTGGTCTCCCCTTGACCCTGGCAGTGGAAGAGCTTTGCAGTGGCTGTGGAAGGGTCAGGCTCCTGGCCCCTCTCGAGTCTAGCTTAGCTGTGGTCCCTTCCAAAACAGGGGACTAAGGTCTCAGAGAGACAAGCTCCTGCTTTCACAATAGGACTGGGTAGCAGACACAATTAATCTATCAGCAATGTTTAATTAAATTTCTACTGTGTATAGTGTAGGGCTCTCGGGATGGAAGAGTAACAAGAACAGGGCACAGGCCTTTTCTCAAAGGGCCCACTGTCTATCTGGGTACAAAATAATAAATGTAATGCACCAGTGTCAGCCTCTGACCCAGGTTCCTCCTTTTTCTATGAGTAATTTGAAAGCAAGATAAGTGCAGGTCAGGGTAGCTAGGAAAGACTTCAAGGGAGCTGAGTGTGATTTTAATAAGAGAGGGGGTGGCTAAAGCTAGCCCTACAGGTAATCAAAGGTAGCCCAGCTACACAGAGCATTCTCAATGGACTGGGGATCCTAAAAGAAAGGCAAGAAGGGGGTTCCAAAAACTCAGCTGGATTGCAAAACCTGTAGTCACAGACTCCTGCTGTTGATCAGGTCTGCAACTGTGACAATGAACAGAACCATCTCTCATTATGAGAGTTCTTCATTTCTGTTGCTTCATAAACTGCATGTGAAACTGGGTTTGCAGGTTCAGTGATTTCCAAGTGACTCATAATGACACTGAGTTTTGGGAAAGGCTATGGTGAATTTTTAATCCTGCACTAGATCCTGGTCCTTGCCCTCCAGCTACTTTTGTTTGTTGAGGTCTTGTTATGTTGCCCAGGTTGATCTGAAACTCCTGGGCTCAAGTGGTTCTCCTGCCTCAGTCTCCCAAGTCGCTGGCATGTGCCACCATGCCT
Source organism: Glaucomys volans (assembly GCA_020662805.1). Lineage (NCBI taxonomy): Eukaryota > Metazoa > Chordata > Mammalia > Rodentia > Sciuridae > Glaucomys > Glaucomys volans. The sequence goes on from JAJEJO010002975.1 coordinate 365,257, forward strand.
AGTTCCTCCCCACCTCTGAATATACATTTATGCATGCATGCACACATGCACACACACACACATACACATACACAACTAGTGAAGGAAATATAGAGGGAAGTTCTGGCAATTGAAAAAAAGTGATAAAAGAAAAAAAAAGCATCCTGATGAGGGCACTTGGGTACCCTGTGAGGGAGATTGTGTGCACATGCATGTCTGTGAATCTGTCCTTAATAGATGTCAGTCATTTTCCATGTTCTCCATGAGAAGAGTCATTCCTTCTGCACAGATCTTTGCTCAGGGATGAATAACATGAGTGCCATAGCCATAGAGAGTAGGTCTCCATTCCCCTGGGGGATGGTTGTACCTGGAACCTTCTATGGCTTAGGAAAGGTGGCCCCTCCCAGGGAAAGGAAGGTGATTATTTCAAAAAGATTGGTTTCAACAGAGTAATTAGGACAAAGAGAGTGTTTCAAGAAATGAAGTTCAAAACTAAAGAAGGAAGGTAAAGGAGACAGAATTGAGGAAGATATTTTGCTGTTCATTTGAATTAGGTTAGATTGGCCTGGGTTACACGTTCAAAGGCAGTAGAAGATGCAGAGCTAAAAAAGAAAAGAAGATATTTGTGAGGGCAAAGCCTTGAAAAGAGAGAGGAAGTGGGATATGGAGGTGGCAAGGAGGCAAAAGACATCGATGAGCCACTGGCCACTGCCATCATCATGACTAATAATGATGCACTTTTATTTTGCACTTACTATTTGGTGGCCATTCAGCTAAATTCTTCACACTCATTATTATTTCATTTAATCCTCAACAGTTTTTTGAAATAGATAATGTGAATCTCCCCATCTTTAGATGAAGCTGGAACTCAGAGAAGTTAAGCAGCTTGTTTTAAGTCACCCACTATAGCAATGTAATCTGGATTCAAATTGATGGTGTCTGACTGCAGAGCGCCCAGTAAGTGATGGACCATGGATTAGATGTTTAAAACACAAAATGAATATCTGTAGCAACAAAGATGTAAGGATTGAAGTTTTTCATAGGATTAAAGAAGGAACAGCATGAAAGTCAGGAAATGAGCAGACCAGAAGGGTGAGGGTGGTGACCAGCCAGGAAGAGAAAGACTGGAGTTTAAGGATTCAGTGGCAGAGAGTTCAAGGCGACCAGATGTCCAGTGTGGCCATGGGTAGTGTCAGCTGACAGGGTGGGAAGATAGCAGCTGCAGCAGTTTTGAAGGTCCTATTAGATTGTACATGGAGCCTCCTCTGTTCTGCTTTGCCTTCTCCTCTGAGGTGTTGGACTGTGCTAGATAAATGTATGTAGAAGTTCCTGAAATAAATGAGACCCTTGGGGTGCAGGAGAAGACAGTGTATTACAGGTACTGAAGAGTTGGATGAATATGAGAAAATGACAAGGCAGTCCCTAGTTAACTGCTGCCAGGTTTGAAGAATGGGATGTGGGTAGATGCAGGGCAATCAAAGGAATAGTGTTTTATAAGTGCAGGTGGAAGAGTGCTGATTCGGAGGCAGCTATGGAGGGCAAAAAGAAAATTACTGGCCCCAGGGCTCTCAGGAAGATGAGTATCTTCCCTGCAGTGGATTGCTGGATAAGTCTTTAGGAAAGAGACATGTTTGATAAAATACAAGAATAGGGATAGAACCCTTTAAAATATTTGTTTAGAAAAAAGAAAGAAAAGGTAATGATTCATCTTCCTTTTGTCTCAAGCCACCATACTCTGTGATGGGGAATAAAGTTTATTGAGAATGTATGGTCCCAGCTCTTGTGGATTTTCAGTCTAGCAAAGGCATTCAATAAGACAAAACATGACCAAAGCAGCTATTTAAAATTTGTTGTGGCGAGTGGTATGAGAAAAACCCTAGTGTGAAGTGTGTGTGTGTGTGTATTATATATATACATACACACACACATAAATATACATACATATATATATGTGTGTGTATATATATATATATATATGTATATATATATATATATATATGATGTCATCTGGCTCTCCAGGTAATGGAAGCTTCCTAATAGCAATGACAATTGAGCATTGAGCCAATTATAGCAAGACTGCAAAAAGATTCTTGGAAAATTCATCAAACAACTTCTTAGTGGGCTCTAACAAGAATCAATGAAAGAACAGTCTTCTTTATGTCATAACATTGTTGTTACAACCTCTCAGGAAAATCACTGCTGCCACAGTCAGCTGAAAATGAAAAACTGCAATCAACTAAAAGGATCTTTGGTGATAAGATCCCACACAACCACTTTGAATAACCCTTTCATTGGATTGATGGTTGTTTGAGCTGTTAAAGGCTCAACTCACACCATTTCTGCAAGAGCCCTCCAACACCATGAGCAAACAGGTCCAAAGTGGGAAAGTGTAGTTTATGAATTGGGACAGGCCATGTGACTGGCCTCCCTTGGGGATCGTATCTCACTAATAAAGGTGCTCTTTCAATCTTCCCTGGGATCTATGCCCCTCATTCCGTATTTGAGTGAAGAGTGTTTGTTTCTTCTGCCCGGAGTCATACTTTCTTATTACTTTTCTGCTTCTAAAACTCCTTTTCTTATTAGTACAAAAAACATTTACTGTTTTCAAGTTATGATTGACAGTCTGAATTGCTAGATGGGGAATGAGAAAAATGATCTCCATAAAGTCAGACCTGTATTATTGATTACCTTTAAAGATTATTTTCAAAATAATTTCATCAGTCCATTTAGATTGGCATAATAAAGTTTCTGCCAATAAAAATGGCACTGGAAAATAGGTTTGCCATAGAGGACCCCAGCCAGGATCTCATATCCTTGCCCCAAAACAAACCCAAAAGGCAGAGAAACCTATTCCTAGATGGACATGTTACATAAACAGACATAGCCAATTTGAATCAAATTTTCCTTGTGGAGTTTCAATATCCACAGTCCGAGTTATGAGAACTGAATAGGGTTTTTGAAGCCATACAAAGATGATTCTAGAATTGCATGGAATAATTTGAAAGCCAATTTCTTGTGTAGAATGTGACTTGGAAAAAGGAAAGGAGCTACAGGGATCATACTTCTAAGCCCCAAAGAGTCTAAACGGAAGATCACATAGTTGTAATCTGAAACCTGGGAGAATCAGGAGGCACAAGGAAAGAAGTCTGTAGCTTCTATCAAAGAATATGTTTGAAAACAGATCAATTTCTTCCTAATGTTAAAAAGAAAAAGAAAAGAAAAAGGAGGAAGAATGCCCATCCCCTGACTTGATCTTTGTTAGGTTACCCTGTATAGTAGTAGCTATGATAACAATTCTCTATCTTTAGATTTTCCAAAGATGTCCTTCATTTGATCTTCACCAAAAATAGTTAAGATAGCTAAATATTTTAAATTTTTAGAGACAAACACTAAACAAACAGGGTACAAAAAATACTGAAAAGAGATGCTGTGTTAGATAGAGCTAAATATTCAGTAAAAAAAAAAATATTGGAAGATACTAAGAATTAGGACATGGGGTTGTGATTTTGGAGAGAATGGCTGTGGAAATTCTCACCAAGAAGGAGGGATTCAAGTCATAGAGAGTGAAGGAGAGACTTACGTGGTTGCCTGGGTGAAGCAAGTGCAAAGGTCCTTAGATAAAAATAACCTCGGAATGTTCACCATCATAGAAGATCCAGAAGACCAAAGAGCAAGAAGAAAACCAAAAGTGCCATGTTCTAGAAGTCAAGTGGGGCAGAGTGGGGAGAGACATTGATGGTACAATTGCTGCTAGTGGTTTAAGAGAGTTGAGTGCTAAGAATTAATTGACTGTAGGATTTAGCAAGATGGAGGTTACCAAGGATTGAGTGTCATTTCAGTGGAGTGATGGGACAAAAATGTGATTGCAGTGGTTTGACAGGAGACCAGGAGGACGAACATCAGGAACAATGACACAAAGGAAAGGAGAGAAATGAATCACTAGCTAAAGTTAAGAATTCTTTTTTTCTTTTTTTAGCAGGAGAAATATCATGCTACCTGTAGGACAACCCAACAGAGAAGGGAAACTGAGGATGTAGAAGAGAAGCAGCACAGCAGTGAGGGCTGAGTCCTGGAGTCAGTGAAGAGGCTAGAAGTAGTGCGGGGTTCATGAGGCTGGCCTCACCTGGGAGCGAGAGCTGTCCATCCACAGCAACCAGACAGGAGATAGGTGCAAAGATTTGTAATGGTGGGGGGTTGTGGGAGTTCTATCACTTCTGCTTTCTCAGTGGAACAGAACTTCAGTGGAGAGAGAGAACTAGGGGGTGTTCTAAGTTTGAGGAGAGAGAGGAAATAATTTGCTTATCTAGGGTGCTGGGGAGGGCAAAGTATCAGCCATAGCCATGCATCTGTATAAAGCCAGCAGCTGCTTTCAAATTGTGATTGTGGAGTTGCGTGATTGTTACATAGACAGCATGATCTCCTAAGTGGAAAAATATTTGCTCTATTTCCCTTTATAGAAAAGGTACACTGATCCATAATAGCTTAAAGCTCAAGTTTGGGCTGCAACACCAAAATACCAAGGACTGGCTGGTTTAAGCAATAGACGCTTGCTGCTCACAGTTCTGGAGGCTGAGAAGTCCAAGTTCAAGGTGCAACAGATTCACTTCCTGATAAGGACTCTCTTCTTGGCTTGCAGACAGCTGCCTTCCCACTGTGTCCTCACAGCCTCATGTGGTGCGTACAGAGGTAGAAGTGTGTGTGTGTGTGTGTGTGTGTGTGTGTATGTATCTGTGTGGAGAGAGAGAGAGAGAGAGAGAGAGAGAGAGAGAGAGAGAGAGAGAAAGGGAGATACCAAGGGAAACAGAGAGAGAGGAATGGGGGGAAAAAGAGAGTCAGAGATAGAGGAAGACAGAGAAATATTGGGATAGAGGTAGAGATAAAAAGATAGAGAGAGAAAGCAGGCTCTCGTCTCTTTTCCTCTTCTTATAAGAAAACTGATCCCTTGCTGTATGGGATGGCTCAGGCCTGTAATCTCAGTGACTTGGGAGGCTGAGGAAGGAGAATTGCAAGTTGGAGGCCAGCCTCAGTAACTTACCCAGGCCATAAGCAACTTAGCAAGACACTCTCTCAAAATAAAAAATTAAAAAGGACTTGAGATAAAGTTCAGTGGTTTAAAGCACTCCTGGGTTCAATCACCAGTATCAAAACTTAAAAAAGAAAGAAGAAAAGAAAACTAATCCCATCATTGGGACTCCATCCTCTTGATCTCATAAACCTAACTATCTCTCAAAGGCCCCACCTCTAAATACCATCATATTGGGTGTTAGAGATTGAAAATGTGAGTTGCGGGGGACACCAATATTTAGTTCATAAGATGTGATTTAGGAGAAGAAAAGAAGGAAAGAATATGGAAAATGTAGTTTCGTTACCTACTAAGTGTCCATGCAAGAGGAGCGATCATAAATTTCAAGGGAGAGAAGTCAAAGTGCTATTGCTTTTCACCAGGAATGCTTAGCTGCACAGGGGCAGGTGTGCGCAGAAGAGCAGCATCTGGCTATGCTTGTGGCTTAACCAGGGAGAAAGCTAAGCAAGCAACTTGGTGGTCTATAGAAGGGAATGTGTGGAATTTAAATTGGATGTGGAGGGATGTGAAGACAAGAGGAAGAAGAGACACGCAAAGATTATGGGATCAATGGATTGTAGTTTCTGTTGGAGTGGAAAGTTGTTGGGGTTAGGAAAGTAGAAAGATTGAACTGGAAAGATAGGATATGGTATGTGGGAAGCAGGAAGCTTGAAATGGAGATAAAGGACAGGTTTCAGTGATGGGTTATATGTAGTCTGTGATGAGCGCAGGGGAGAGAGGTGGAGCCAGGGTTAAATGGAGAAGATCACTGGAGGACACTCAGGCAGGGGCCCAGAAGCCTCAGTGTGAATGGAATCATAATTGTGAATGTTGGGAAACTTTATCTCAAACTTGGTCTTCATGTTAATGGGGGTGACTTGTCTCTTCACTGTCCTACTGAATATGTCCTACAGGACCACTCAGGAATAATTTAGTTATCTAGGAGAACATACTTGAAATATGTGTTGGACTTTGCAATTTGTTGTTTGATTAGAGCCCAAGCACTATAAAGTTGCATGTTAACTTGTAGATTTTGTGCAGGAGAGAAATACCTCAAAGATTATAGTTTCACAGCCTTGCAGGACAGTAACCAGTTTTGTATCTAACCTAACAATCTCATTCTTTTTTCTTTCAAAAATCTGTATACATATGACTAGTTCCTTATGTCATTTTTGGAATCAGCTTATATTATTGATTTCTTCATTCATGAATTACAAAAAAAATAAAAGTTTTTTTTGGCGTTGGGGATTGAATTCAGGTCAATGAGACTGATGAGAGTGTGCCCTATCATTGAGCTACCTCCCCTCACTGGAATTTATAATCTTTAATAGGCATTCTTTCAGTATTTCTATGAAAGTCATGTTCTTAACTTTTTAGAAACTTCTAATTAGAGGGGTATTAAGATCATTAACAACTATAATGAGAGTGGTGATGGAAAGAGTCAAGATCCAAAATCTTTAAAATAGAGTCGGGTGTAAGTGTTCATATGTGAATACAAAATATACACTAAGGTTCGGTAGGATGGACTCGGGTGCCTTTATGAAGGGGAGCATGACAACAGACTAACAGTGGCAGTGAGAGACAAGGAGGACCCCCACCCTCTCCTTTAGGCCAGTTGTATGAAGTGGACAGCTACTGGAAGGTCTGTGAGGAAAGTTATGCCCAAGGGATATTCAGGTTTCCAGAATAGCGAAATGTGACTGGACCATTCAGAGGAGAGTTTGGGATATAGGGGAAATTGCAGATAATGAGTCTCAAGAGAGAGAGAGCACGGGTTCACACACATGCACACACACAAACACACAAATGAAGTCATCTCTTAGGGTGAGAACAGATACATGTCTTTATCTTTTGCCTTCTTAACCAAGTTCTACAGACCGGGTGGTTTAATCAGCAACATTTTATTTCCTTCTAGTTCTGGAATCTGAGATTGGTTTCTTCAGCACCCTTGTTAGGGGCCGAACTGTGTTTCCGCCATCTTCCAAAAATCTTATGTTGAAATCCTAATACCCACTACCTCCGACTGTGACTGTATTCGGAGAGAAGGTCTTTGTCTTAGTTCATTTGTACTATAAAATAAACCCGAGCCTGGGTAATTTATAAATAACATAAATGTGTTCTCATTCTGGAGAATGAGAGATCCAAGACCAAGGCACCAGATGGTTTGGTGTCTCAGGATCTGTTCCTGGCTTCCAAGATGGCACAGGTCCCTGTGCCCTCACATGGTGGAAGGCAGGAAGGTGATCAATTCTGTGTCTTCACATGGAAAAGGAGACAGAAGGGGCAGACTTACTCCCTCAAGCAAACCCTAAAGGCAGAGAACTCTAATCCTAAATGGACATGGTATGTAAACAGACATAACCAATTTAAATCAAATTTTCCTTATGGAGTTTCAATATCATGGACTGAGTTATGAGTTAGGAACCTCTTATAAGGGTCCTGATCCCCTAATGGCTTAACCACCTCCTGAAGGACCTACCTATTAATGCTCTCACAAGGTGACTGAATTTTAGCATATGAATTTTGGGTGACACATTCAAACTGTAGGGATAATTAAGTTCCTATCATTATGGTGGGTTCTAATCTAATATGACTGATGCTCTTAAAGTGAGGAAATTTGGACCCAGACACAGAAGGAAGACCTTTTGAAGACATGGGTGGTCATCTACAAGCCAAGGAGAGAGGTGCAGAAGAAACCAATCTCAGATTCCAAAACTAGAAGGAAATAAAATGTTCCTGATTAGACCACTCAGTCTGTAGTACTTGGTTATGGCAGCCTGAGCAGACAAAGAACCGCCACCTCCTTTTCCTTTCCTTGGTCAGGATGATCACTGTGAGAATCAGATAAAGGGAATTTCTTTCCATGATGTAACCACTTCATTGAATGAGATGAAGAAAAAAAGTGTTCTTTCCCAATTTTCTCCATCAAAGTCATCCTGAGGATTAGTTCTTAAATGTCCCTAGATGGAATCTTAAGCAGATCTCTTAGCTTTTCCAAACCCATTTAGCCCCATGGACAATGTCATTTCAGCAATTAAAACACTTCGACTTGTGTAATAACCTACATTCTGAACTTCATTTAAAGCTTTTCTCCTCCTGTAGCCTGCAGTGAAGACTGTGGGTATGGATGACTTTCTTTCAGTGTCTGCCGTTGATCTTTTATCCCTCCTCCTTTCCTCACCAGCCTCTGTTGCTGGCCCTTTCCAGGGTTGGCTCAGTAAGGAGTGGGTTAGGTTTTAGGCAGTCTTCCATGCAGTTGTCCTCTGGCACCTGGGCCCCCAGACTGGCAGAAGAATATTGCCCACCCTTTTTCTGGCCTCATACTTTCATAGTCTGCCTACAGAATCTCCAGCTGGAAGCCTCCTCCTGTGATTCAGGCTGGCACTGGACTGCTAGATTTTCACTTCTGAGTCTCAGCAGAAGTCATCTCTCAGGCAGATTCTTTAAAGATGTCTCCAAGTTGCCTCTTTCCCATAGATTTATTGAACCCCTGGGAAAAACTAAGTGTTTTGCTCATGCTGTGGATGGAAATATACTCACATCCCAATGAAATCCCTCTTTGTTGGTGCTATGGGATATCATGGTATTTGACTAATGGGGATAATCAAATACCAGTCTACTGACTTCCAGCAGACATTCATCCAAGTCCACAAAGGGTCCCCTTGAAGCCCCTCGTCTAATCACTTGCCTTGATTTGAGGGGAAAATCCTTTTTCCTTCCCTCCCTTTGTGGAATATGTATTAGTACAACTGTTTTTCTCTCCAAGATCTTCCTCTCTCAACTCTTTAATGCCTCTTCTTTCACAGGCTGTCGTTTGGATTTCCCTAATATAGCTTTTTACCCTCCCCTAGAATGTGGGGACACTAGGCACCAATTGAATTGCCAAGGGCCTTTGTGCTTTCACAGTAGATCCCTTTGTTAACATTCTTTTACTCTAAATCCATACCATGTACCTGAGTGTAAATGTCTAATCCATAAGTCCAATTTGGATCCAGCTTCCTTGCAGCTGACTAGCAGGACCAGTAATTTTTTTAACTGGCACTTTTCCAAGTCTCAAGAGCCTGTGGATTCAAGTGGAGAAACATCAACCATAAAAACCCACATCTCATTGACTCATGTCTCCACCTGCTCAGGTAGTTCACTCCCTCTCTGAAGAGCCCCCTTAATTATTGGAGAGTTTTTGGAAAGTTCATGCTTGTGAGAGAAAGCATGTTTGGTCCTGCTGGGCACCACAGCTGTCCTGCTGCTCCTTGATGGGAATTTACCTGTAGTGACATCTTACACCCAGCACCAAACAGACCTGAGACGCTTCAAGATAACAAGGGCACACAAGACTACAAGAAGGAATAAGTGACTCTTATTTTGGGGGTGTCCTCATTTTAAGATGTAAATCTAACCAGGTGACTTTTGTTCATTGTTTTAGAGGAATTTTCATACTTACACACACCTGTCTTCCTCCACTTTGGGGTTCTAAAATTGAGTGGAACCCTCACTTTTCCTCAGCACTCTTCACTCAGGCCCTGATCTATCTAGCCCAATCCCTTCTGAAAATGGTGTTTAAGGAGTCTGGAGTAGATGTATCTTGTGGGACATCAAGACTGCTGCAGCCACAGAGCCAGCGGGGACACACATGTGCACCTACAGTGTTTGTCCCTCTGGCCCACCCCTCACCCCTTCACATTAGCTGTCACTCACATGTGCTGCAGGAATCATCTTTGAATGATGAGCTCAAAGGGGTGGAAGCTGCCAGCCTGGGAGGCTGATGTGGTGAGGCAGGCTGCCAGGCAAGGGTTGGGGCCCCACCATGGATCCTGAATACAGCTCTGTGCTGGGCGGTCAACTTCACTCTCTTTAAACATCAAATCTCAGTGTTCTCCAGCTGAAGACATCCTAAACCTGTCATAGCATGCAGGCGCAAAGGAAACCACATGAAAAGAAACTCCCTTTAACCTAGGCTGGGCTGGGCTGAGTTGTTTATTTGTTTTGTGTGTTGTTTTCTTTTAATGCTTTTCAGGATCAAAGCCCTTTGCTGGATTTTTTTGGTGCAGTGGTGAGAAATTTTGTCTCCAAGCAAAGGTCATCGGACCAGGTTTTTGGATTTAGTGACGATGGAGGCTATAATTTTTCTTGCTGGCAGCATTAGGCCACTGGAGAAAATTATAAAAGAGACTTTGTGCCTCCCTGGTGCATAGGCTGAGACCAAGGAAATAGATTGAATGGAAAGTGACGCTTATCCTACTTAGAGTTAGAGTTGTTTGCCCAAATGAGGGCAAAACAACTTTCAGGGCCAAGGAGGATCATGAGGGCAATGAATCAATGCTGCTGGAATTTTTAACCATATTCATAGAATGTTTTCTTGCATCTTAGTGATAAAAAAAAAAACCATCCCTATGTTAATGTTTTGCATAGAAATCTGCTTCAACAGGTTGGGCAGAGTCACTTGGCAATCTCATGTGGCCTTAAATGGTGACCCTGGCACTGCCATGGTGGTTCTGGCATCTACCTTCTCAGAACTCTGTGCTGGCCTGCCCACAGCTGGCCTGGAATGGGTTGGATTGGGCAGTCTTGGACTGTGAGGGACTGAACACTGGGACTCGAATCGCTGCTCTCTGGTGAGAGTCAGAGATCCCCAAGTAGAGTGGACTGAAGAACTGTGACCTGGATGACTGCAGCTAAACCTCAAGGGACAGGACACAGCAGTGGGCAACAGCACCAAGGGACCAGCCTGACCTGCTGCCTCCTGACATGCATTTGTGTGGGGCCCAGGTATGGTCAGTCAAAGACACAGCCGCCAAAGGCAGACCTGTAAGAGGGGTGCACCTCTCCAACCAAAAGAAGTCATTGTGAATCTGCATGATAGAAGGAGCCCTGGGCTGAGGCCAGACACCTGAGACTTCAGTGGCAGCTCCCACCATGAAAGGACAATGTCCAGGGCCTCCTTGTACCCAATTTATAAGTTAGAAAACAGATGTGGTACCCGCGGGATTTTGGAAGCTACGTCCACAGTTACTCCACCGCCCCCAACCCCAAGATCAAATGACTTCCACATAGGCCAGGCAAATTCTCATGCCAGCAGCTGCAAAGGATCATCAGAGGCTGCCAGCCATCACTGGAGGCCTCTCCTAAGTGCCAAGGGCTCACAAATTGCCCTCTTTCCTGACAGAACACCGCTTTTCCTCCCATTACCAATTCAGTGTTAATCCTAGCTTCCAGATGATGAAATTGGAACCATGAGGACTTCGTGTCCTCATGACAATGGCTCCGATGACGTGGTAAGCTGGAAAGAGCAGCAGCCTAGGAGTCAGAGGGCCCCGGCCTGGTCCTGGCCATAAAACTGGCACTACTACGTGGGTCCTTGCGTGCATATCCCTTCACTTTGCCAGGCCTGAGACCTGCCTGAAGGAGATGAGGGAATGTGCCATGAGCTCTGGTCACAGGCAGCTCCACATCTGGTCACAGGTGAAGGAAGGGACTCAAGTTGGCAGCCCAGGAGGCAGTGTCCAGCCCACATTTCTTGAAGGTTGTTAGAATGAAGTGGCCATCACCCCCACTGAGTCCTGGGACTTGTTAAATAAGAAGGCTGACCAACATAGCAGTGCAGATTGAATCTTATGCCAAAAATCTGTACCAATGGCATCTGTGTGATTCTATCATCCTTATGTGACAGATACGAAAACAAAGGCCCTGAGATTTGTCCAAGGCCCAGGGCCAAGCTTTAGGGGACCCCAGTCTGAGGCCTGTCTCTGCTCACTGTCCTTTTTCCTTCCCTACCTCTCCTCCCTCACACCCATTTATCCCTACTGGCTTGGCCTAAATGACATGAAATAGACTTTTCAAAACCCCCAGGAAATGGGAAACTTCTTACATTTGGCCTGCTGGGAAACCACAACCAGAGAAATATCATGAAACTCTTTTTCTTCTGAAACTGAAAAAATACTCTACAACCATACCACCCTGAATGCTCCTGAAAAAAAAATAATAAAAATAATACAGTGATATGAAATTTATTTTTCATTTAAGTTCAGAATTGAAGCATCTTCTGAACTTAGAAATGATAGGTCTTAAATTCCGATTCTCTTACCTTATTATCATAGCCTCTTTCTTTCATAGTTAGAGAACGTTTAAAGCAACAGAGTGAAAATAATGGGAGTCACTGAGTGATAAGAATTTAGCATAGTTCAAGGGGTATAATTAGTAAGAACACATAATGGGCTGGGATGTAGTTCAATGGCAGAGCACTTGCCTAACATGCATGAGGCCGGGATTCAATCCCCAGCACCAAAACAAACAAAACCCCCATGGTATTTCTGGGAAGGATGAGGGGACTATAGTGTCACACAGCAGTTGTCCCCTGACTTCAGAGTTGGTGGCCCTGGGACAGGGCAAGGTAGGTCCCTGAAGGCTTGCAACTCATCTCCAAGGCTTCAGGAGCAGCAATCTCACCAGGCTTCTCTCTGCCCCGCCTTCTTAGTTTTTAAATTTTTATGTTTTTGTCTCAAGTGGAGCATTGCCAGGTGAAAACTCTTCTAGTCCCTTATTTTCAGATAATTTGGTAGAGAAAAAAAGAAGTTGTATTCAGAAAATGCTGTTTATATATCAAGAACCTTGCCTAATAAAAGTAATTACTGTGTCTCCTTTTCCTATTTATCTACAGATAAAATTCCCTCTAAACAGGATGGACAAAAGGTGTGGGGAAGGGGTATCTTCCCATAGACCTTTTAGGGTTTCTACTCAGCTTGTCACAACTCAATCCCATTTTCCTGAATGGCTTGTTTAACTTTCGGTGAGTATCAAGATGTACTGTGTTGTAAATAATATTTGAACAAGAAGGAGATTATTAAGTTGCCAACTAAAAAGGCACCTTAAAGATGCCCCATTACCCTGTTTAAATACCCCTAGCATTAGTGTGCTTGGAAACCTCTTCATATTAAGTAGTCATTTTAAAACAACACTCATTGTTCAGCAAGAGGTGCCCAATTCCAGCTTGACATTTAGCACTTAAAGGAGTTTTAGAGACTCCAGACAGCCTTATCAATTCACAGACAGGGGTACTCAAAGTCAGGTGGGCTGCTTCTGCCTGGAAACCACAAACTACAGCTCGGAATGAACATGGGCTCAGTTAAGTGCTTAAAGTATTAAGAGAATCTGAAAACAAAGTGCACACCATTAGCTAAATTGGTGCCAGCTTTTGATGATCTGTAATGTATTCTTGCAGCTTGGTCTTTGTCGAAAGGTTTTTAAAAGATGGGAGGGTGGGGGGAATGACATACTTCCACAGAGAGGATGTGAATGAGGGGCCTAGCAATGAGTCTGAGCCAGTGAGCATTTCTAAATATGGAACTTTTCCCCCTTAATTAAACCAAACTAGTAGCAAGAGGCCAGCAGAAGCAGGAAAAGAAAAAGAAAAACCAGGTCTAATGCTAAAAAATGGTGAATATTTACTAGATGACTGAAAAGTACAAATAAATGGAGGTTAGGTGGGTGAGTTTTTGCAAATTTAAAAATATAAAAAGTCAGTCTTTGGTCTCCTGCAAGAATAAGAAGTAGAAACTTGATTATTCTTTTTTGTCAATTAACTTAGAAAATTATTTAGAAGAAAGGAAAAATAATCTTCCACTTGGAAAGATAGAATGGTTCTTTTGTTCCCACTCTCTGATATGAACCTCTTAAGAGTTTCAGGATCCAGGAACAATTGCGTCCATTTTGCAGATTAGAAAATAAAGGGTTTCAGGTTCAATGTCCTAATCATCTGAACACTCTCTAAATGTCCAGTTGCAAAAAGGTTCTGGAGGTGAAGCTAGAGGTAGAATGGGAATTAAAACACAGGCCACCTAAAATTGCAAAAGTTGAAAAACAAAGCTAACAAAACAAACACTCCAGACACTGTGGAGATATCTTCTCCTTGGTCATGAAATAGCATGGACCCCAGCAACCATCTTCCAGGAATGAGAAACACTTTCCATGCCTTCATTCTGATCTCAAGGAAATGTTATGGAGTCAAAGAGCCTTTGCTGAATGCTATGTGTGGTCTTAGGCAGGTGGTACTGCCCCTCAGTTTCCTCCATTGAGAAATGGAGACAACACCTGCCTCTTAACAAGCACAGCATGTCTAGTTAAGATCCAATGAACAATGAACATCCTGAGAAGGGGACACTCAATCTGAGATCTGAAGCACATTCACAAATTTCTCCTTTTGAGCCAATTCAGAGCCTCACACATGTTCCAAATAATTGGTTTCTGAAATCCAGAAAGGATTTGGCTATTATTTCAACTTTTACAAACAACACACACACACACACACACACACACACACACACAGGACTTTAAATACCCAAACACTGTTTCTCCTTTAAGTCATGAACTAATAATTCTCTGAGATAATGTTTTATAATGCAAAACAAATGTCAGTTAGGGCCCAGGACTGTTGGACACCATGTCTTTCCAAAAAGACCTTTCTGGAAAACATAAATCATCCCATTTGCTTTAATGGTGGATGGTAATATGGCAGGGGTTCATTCTTTACCTCATGCCCAATAATTTTCAGCAGGCTCCTCACTATCTTTACATTTTCTGTAACTCCAGACAAGTTTTAGAGACCATAGAAAGTCACCTAAGATATTGAGGAACTCCTCTGTGCTTAGAAATGATTTGGAAAGGATTTCCCCCAAAGGACTGAACCAATGGAGGAGGAGTCTCCCAGTTCCCTGAACTTTGACAAGGGAGCCAGAGGAAACTTCCAGAAGCTGTTTTCTTAAATTGGACTTCATTTGACTAGATTGGCTGGTTGGTGGTGGAGAAGGAGTGTCATAGGTTCATAGATAGATCAGATAGGGCCAAATTCTATAAGCAGAAATTTCTCTAGGAGCTGTGCTCTGAGTTTAAGCAGATATTTTTCTATCAAGATGGTGAGGGAAAGAAGAGCCAATAAAAATTATATTACTGGGGCGTCTTCTTTCATTGCTATTAGTACATTTATTCCATGGAAATTGTTACCTTTAGGGTGATTATGTCCACACCCTGACATAATGATGGACACACCTACATATGAAATATCATCACTTTATATGTGCTCTTTGAAAAGACCAGCCAAATTTGTGGAAGGCCCTTGTATATGAAGAACTTGATATCTTTGGGAGTTTTAAAATCATTGGACTATTCCACAGGGAAAAGAGGCATTTATCTTCTGTGCTTTGACATTGAATGAGAGGAAAAGATCCAACTAATTTTGTTGCAATATTAGGTTATCCAGGAATTGTTTATTTTCCATTGCTTCTGACAAGTCAAAAAGATCTGGAATCCTGGTTTTCATTGAGTGTGTCTGTTCTTCATTCCTAGACTCTCCATAGTCTGTGAAGAATATTTTTGCCCAAGTGATTGGTGTATTTTGCCCTACATGGAATCTCAAGCTTCCAAACAGGGATGGAGATCTTTCTCAGGACTGTCTTGGTATTCAGTGCATGTGACGTCGATGACCTGGGCATTTGATTTAATCTCCAGATGATCTGGGCTAAAATACCAGTCCCACTTCTTGCATCACAACTGGAGTCAATGAGCTTGTCTTCGTGCCCTATCTAGGACTGGAATCATGTCTGACATTCAAAACAAAGTAAGTCATCATAATTCCTATAGAACAACTCAGGCCATTAAAAGTTGAAGGAGGACTTCTGTCGCCACAAAGGGCAGACAGGTTTTTTAGTTCTCTTTCTTTCAGAGGATACACTCAAAGCTTGGTAACTGGGACGTGGTTTATTTGGCTAGAGGAGGTAAAGTGCTGAGTCGTCCCTTGCAGGGGCTGAGGTTTGGGGAGGCCAGATGCAGGGAATCTGATACCAGCGGCCCTTCCTCTTGGGGGTCATGTCTGCTGAAACCTCTTAGTCGTATTCCTCGTGTGTATGGGCAAACTCTACACCTCCAGTGGTTTAGGTCACCACAGAGTTATGTGGTAGTGGGAACTGGATCAAAACTGGGATTACCCAGGAGTTGGGAAGCAGTGAACTTTGTTTTCTTATTCCTGTTTCTCAGCAGTCTTCCCATACACTCTAGATGATAAAAACTTTTGTCTCAGAAGAATGACATGATGATTAGATCAGCTTTCACAATAATGACTTTCTTTCCTCCTCCCTCCACCCTTTCCTCTCTCCCTTTCTACCTATCTTCCTTCCTTCTTCCTTTTTTGATAAGAATCACTTGGGAAGGAGATTGTTATGAAAATACAAGTTGGAGGGATAAGAAATAGGTAAATTCCTTAGAATATACCAATAATACTTCTGTGTTAAATATTTGCTGTGTTTTTGATCCTTTGCTCACAGTTTCTCATTGACCCTTCCCAAGACTCCTACAGTGGGTTTTAATCATTGAACTTTACAGATGAGAAAACAGTCTCAAGCAAATTCAGATACCTGTTTAAAGTCTTGTCTTTGGATGTTGTTGGATCCAAGATTTGAAGCCAGATCTGTCTCATTTTCAAACCACGGTTTGCTCTCTGGGAATGACATTGGTGCTAAGGACAGACAGCAACCCTGGGGCTGTGTTCCCAAACTATGTGGACACTCATCTCTTACAAAAGTTTAGAGCCATCTCTACCCTGCCATAGCTGTGAGATTTGGGTTCACTTCCACAGCACCGTTTCTTAAAGCTGTAAATAACTAATAACAGTCACACCAAGAATAAAATGGTGGATTGAGGAAATGAACTAGATTCAGACTATTTAGAACTTCATTGAATTTTACTTTTTTTTATTTTTTTTCCTAGAAAATATTTGGAAGAGTGTTTATCATCTTAAACTTTGAAGCTCTGACCACTGACAATATGTTCTTATCACCACAAAATCTGGAGCAAGGCCTACTTCACCTTGGAATCAATATTGCCACAGACCCCATCGCTAAATGGGGGCTTCATCTGATTTGTCATGACTCACTGGCAGCAGCCCCAAACCGTTTTCTATGAAAGGATCTGTTTTAATACACAAGTATTGGGGCTGGGAGTATAGTTCAATAGTACAGTGCTTGCCTAGCATGACTGAGGTCCTTGGTTCCATCCCCAGCACCACGAAAATAAAACAATAAAATAAAATGTAGGCACTAAAGACCCCCTTCTTCAAGACTGCAGAGTGCTTGGACAGGGGTTCTCAACTCTGATTGTATCAGAATCTGCTGGAAGCTTGTTTGGAGAATGCTGGCCAGCCCACACCCCCAGTTTCAGACTTAGTACATCTAGGATGGGGCCCAGGGATTCGCACTTCTCACAGGTTTGGGGTGATGCTGATGCTGCCAGTCTGGGCACTTAGAGGAACATTGTTGTAGCCATTAATTCTTCTTTGAAACCAAAACTTTAGGACTTTCACAGTTGTGATGAAATATGAATCCTTCACTTTAGTTCTACCTTGGAGAGAAAGGGCTTAACCATTTACCTGTTAACTATATCCCCATAAAGTAATCAAGGATTTCTGGCAACATTTCTAAGCATGCTTCCATAACAATATTTTTTAAAAGTAAATGTGTGAATAGATGGAAGGGCATTGAGTTCTTAAAGTATTCCACTTGTGTCACAGGTTGTCTGTCAACCCAGACGCTTGTGAGACACTTCACAATGGGACTTGTCTTCACTCCATGGCTGGTTACGAGAACAACCATTGAAAAACTGACTCTTTAATCTAAAAACCAGGAGGTCTCAGTTAATGAGACATTGCACATTTTGGAATTTAGTTCTTGAGGGACTTCTCAATGTGTCTGTTATTTAATAGATGATAGTGCTTTAAAAAAAAAAAAAAACAACCAATATTGGATCTTGACAAATCTTCCAGTGTTTCCAAAGTACACAGTTAAGTTAATGGGTCTATAAAATGCAGAGGCCTCTTTCCTTCATTTGTGACTGAGGAGATTCTCTGGTCATTTTCAGGTCTTCTTAATTTTGGAACTTTCCATAGAAAGTAGTATAAACTTCTTCAGTGATTTTGGTCAGTAGTTTAAACAACTTGGGATAGATATATAGTGTTGGAAGCTCTAAAATACCTAGATTTTAAGAAAATGTTTGACTACTGGTCTGCTAGATGTGTGACTCCTCTCTACCCCAAGACTGGTAGCTCGTCTAGCTCTGGGTATAATAAACATTTTCTGCTACTGCTGGCTTTTCATTTGGAGAAAGTAGTGTGAAAACCAGATTTAAGCTGTGACTAGACAGTCTCTGGGAAGGTGATCATTTCAAACATTGGGCCAGACCTTTGAAATCCCATCAGGTAACCACTGGTGTAGCAGATGGTTCTGCTCGAAAACTGCACAGAGAGGTCATATTTCCTGCCCACCTGTAGGCACTGGGGCCAGATTCAGAAGTCAGAGAATGGACAAAGGGAGTGTTGGTGTCTGTCTGTATTGCAGGTTTAGCCCCATGAACATTGTGTGTTCAGGAAAATATTCTTTCTTAATATTTGCAAGCATTGCCTTTTGGAAGTAATAGTTGTCCCCGAGAGACAAATATGTATGCATGTGTCCTAATAGTTTATCAGTTAGTATTTCCTTTGTTGGCAAGTGACAGAAAACATTCTATTTCACTAAAACTGAATTAAGAGAGAACCCAGGATAAATTGACTAATCCATATTTCTTTTTGCTCAGAGGTATTCTGAGTTCCGATTTGACTTGCTCGGGAGCTCAAATAAAGTCATCAGCATGGTGTTTCTCTCCTTTCATTTCCTGGCCCTATTAGTTGAAGAGCTAAGAAATCCTGATTGTGATGGGCGCCGAGGTGGTACTTCATGGCAGGAGCATATGATAGAGCAAAGGCCTGGAAGCAGAAAGAGAGAGGAAAGAACTGTGGTCCCACAACTTCCCCAGTGACCTGAAGACCCCCACTAGGCCACACTCTTCAAGGTTCCACAACCTCCCAATAGCATCACCCTCAGGAATGAGTATTTAACACATGGGACTTTAAGGGACATTCCAGATCCAAACAATAGCAGAATCCATCTTCCAGTGACTTCCGAAGTTCATTCTAAACAGTGAGAGCTGTAAATAAAACTCAAAAGAGGTGTCCCACTAAATTGCTATAAAAATCTATAATTCAGAAGGGGAAAAAAGACTTTCTCTCCTCTCACCATAGCATACCAGGAAGCAATGTCATGCTGAAGTCTCTAGGACATCTATTTGAACTAAATATGCAAAGTAACAAACACAAATCATTGTCTTTGAAAACTTGCAAGCAGACTCTGTCAATCAACTTCTGAACTTCTGGTTAAAGACAATGGTTTTTTTTTTTATTTTTTTTTTTTTTCAGTGCTGGGGATTGAACCCAGGGCCTTCAAGGCAAGCACTCTACCAACTATATCCCCAGCCCAGACAATGGATTTTTTTTAACAGTTAACTCTATCCCTTCCTAAAACATCACTAAACTGACAGAAGGAAATTTTGTACAGGCCCACAAAGTCAAAGGAAAAGAGAAAAAAAAGGAAATGACAGAAATTGAAATTTTTAAGCTGAAAAGTTAAATGGTAACTCATCTAGAAAACCAAATACTGAACCCTAAGCTGTAGCTGGAAAGACAAAGACAACCATATTTGCACCAAACAAACCCCCCACCCCCAAATGCCTCGAAAATGATGGCATCAGGGGCCCCTGGAAGCTTGGGTGGAGGTGAGATTAAATAAGGACTGGTTAAAAGTGTTTAAGACACAAAACCAGATTCTCTGCTGCATCCCATGCAACGGGGCAACTGTCTTTTTTCTATCCAGCAGAACATTGGAGGTTCATTCTCTGTATGGGGTAACAAGCTGGAGGGACATCAATTCAGTTGAGAGCTGGGAAAGCCTGCTGCACATTGAAAGCCCACAGCTCTCTTCATCTCGCCAGCTTCCAGTACAGGGAGTGGGGCAGCTAGACTTGCCTTCCAAATAGAACAGAACCTGACCAGGTGAAAACGTACAGATACTGATGTTTGGCCATGCCTTCCCACAGTGAATTCCATGGTGACAAGACCCTCATACATGCACAGGGTATCCCATCAGACCTTTTTAACCTCCAACATTAAATGTAAGCAGAAAACCTAGCATCCCCAGACATCTGAGTCCTGCCATTCAACACCCAGGTACATAGCCATTTGTAAACATTTTTTCCTCCCTCTGCCCCAAATAACAAACTCCAAGAAAGCATGGACCAGGGTTCACCAGTGTACATTTGTTTAGCCAAGAACTGCTAAATAATGGGTATTTGGTACAGTCTTGCACACGTGGATGAGTGAGTGAATGAATCATGGCTGAAATCTGAAAGAAACAATGTGGCAGATGCTGGTTGGTGAAAATAAATGATACACTAATTTGAGTGTTTATGGGGGACTTCAAGAAATGTTCAGAGGAGAAGGCACTTCAAAAGTGGATTGGAGGTCCCATGGGAACAGGAACATACATTTAGCAACATTGATGTTAACAAGACTTCATTTTCATATTATACACAAGCTACTAAGTGAGGTCACATTTGGGTGACTTTGATAGTATTGTTAACTTCCTGAATGGTTTCTATGGGTCAGCTTCTTGGCAAAGCTCAGTCAGAGATATCTTACCTCTCCACACCCACCCCCATGCTGGGAAAGAAACCCAGGACCTCATGTATACAGGAAAGTGCTCTACCACTAAGTTACATCTCCAGTCCTACATACATTGTCCTAGTTATCAGCTTTACACTGATACAGTAAAGCATTTATTATTCCCATTTTATAGATGAGGAAACTGAAGTTCAGAAAGGTTAAGACATTTTTCCCAAGCTAACCAGCCCCTATCATCTGTCTCCCAAGCCCACTCTGCTTCCCTAACCCCACAGGGTGTCCTTTCCACTTAACAGAATGTATACACCCTCCCATTTACTAAGTGGTCACTGAAAACATGACTTTTGTTTAGCATTCTCTTTTGGCCCATGAATGTACTATAATTTATTTAACTGCGCTTCTAATGTTATGGAGTTAACGATTCCACTTTTTTTTTTTTCTTTTTAATGTTACAAATAACACTACACAGAGCATCCTGGCACATAAAAATCTTGTGTGCTTCTCTAATTATTTCCTTAGGATAAAAATCCTGGAAGTGCTGTTACTTCAAAGACTATAAACACATTTAAGGCTTTGATAGATACCGTCAAATGCCGCAGGGAAAGTTCATACACATGTAGGCTCCCAGCTGCTCTGTATGACGCGCTGTTTCATTACGCTCTTGCCAACATGAGGAATCAGTAGTTCTTTTTGGTCTTTGACAGTCTGATGTAAAACATGGTGTCCCTTTTTAATTTGCATTCCATTGATTGATAATGAGGTTAAAAGCATTAAATACAAGATGACTGGAGTTCTTGAGAGTTGCTGGCATGCCCTTTGCCTATTTATCCCTTGAGTTATCTTTGCTAATTTGCAGTAATTCTTCATATAATTAGAATACATTTTACTTATGTGTACAAGAAAATGTTATTTCCCCTCATTTGCTACTTGCCTTTAAAGTCTCCTTCAACTCTTAACAATCTCTGGGATTTACATATCTCCTTTTATAAAAATGGTTCGTTCTTATGTTGTGAGGACCGACCTAATAATGTTGAGTTGAGAAGACATGTCTTGTCAATGAGAGGGCAACATGGGCATTCTGGAATCTGGAGTGGAGATGTGTGTGAGTGAAGAATACAGTTCAAAGGATTATCAGTCCATTTTTGTTGAAAAGTCCAGAAAAGAAATGGAACCTGTATAATAGAAGACAGTGGAAAGAGGAATAGAGAAAGAGATAAAAGGTGTCAAATGACCATGAATAACCTTGTAAAAATCTTCACATCTACCAGGCAATGAATTAAATCAGAGCTGTCTCTCAGGGTTCCAGGATCCCCTACTGATACCAAAAGCCATGGATGCTCAAGTCCTTATATGAAATGGAATTGTATTTGCATGTAACTTATACATATCCTCTTCTTTATTTTTTTTTAGTTGATGGACCTTTGTTTGTTTGGTTTTTTATTTATTTATATGTGGTCCTGGGAATTGAACCCAGGGCCTCACACACGCTAGGCAAGTACTCTGCCACTGGGCCACAAGCCCAATCCATACATATCCTCTTGTATACCTTGAATCATCTTGGGATTACTTGCAATGAATGTCCAATACAATGTAAATGCAATATAAATGGTTGTTATACTCTATCATTTAGGAGTAGCGACAAGGAAAAGTCTATACCTATTTAGTACAGAGACAATTTTTTTCCATCCACAGTTGGTTGAACCTGCAGATTCAGATGCCAGTAAGAAGGGCTTTGGGAGTCATGTTAAGGAAGTCTGGTCCTAAGCCCACATGACGAAAATTCAGGCCTACTTTTTCTTCTATTAGATGCAGGGTCTGGTCTAATTCCTAGGTCCTTGATCCATTTTGAGTTGAGTTTTATGCAAGGTGAGAGATAGAGGTTTAATTTCATTTTACTACAAATTGATTTCCAGTTTTCCCAGCACCATTTGTTGAAGAGGCTATCTTTTCTCCATTGTATGTTTTTGGCTCTTTTGTCCAATATGAGATAACTATTTATGTGGGTTTGTCTCCGTGTCTTCTATTCTGTACCATTGGTCTGCCTATTTTGGTGCCAATACCATGCCGTTTTTGTTACTATTGCTCTGTAATATAGTTGAAGGTCTGGTATTGTGATACCTTCTGCTTCACTCTTCCTGCTTAGGATTGCTTTGGTTATTCAAGGTCTCTTATTCCTCCAGATGAATTTCATGATTGCTTCGTTTTTGCTTTTTTTTTTTTTTTTTTTGAGGCTGTTGTGAATGGAGTGGTATATTGCTCATGGAGTTGCAAATTGGTGCAACCACTCTGGAAAGCAGTGTGGAGATTCCTCAGAAAACTTGGAATGGACCCACTTTTTCCCCAGTTATCCCACTCCTCGGTTTATACCCAAAGGAATTAAAATTAGAATACTACAGTAACACAGCCACATCAACATTAATGCAGCTCAATTCACAATAGTTACATTGTGGAACCAACCTCAATGCCCTTCAACAGATGAATGGATAAAGAAGCTATGATATATATACACAATGGAATATTATTCAGCCATAAAGAAGAATAAAATTATAGCATTTGCAGGTAAATGGATGGAATTGGAAAATACCATCCTAGGTGAAATAAGCCAAGCCCCCAAAACCAAAGGTCAAATGTTTTCCCTAATAAGTGGATGATAATACATAATGGGGGTGGGGGTGGGGGTAAGAGAAGAATGGAGGAACTTTAAATTACATAAAGGGAAATGAGAGTGGGGAGGGGCGGGGGTATGAAAAATGGTGGAATGAGACAGACATCATTACCCTATGTACGTGTTTGATTGCATAAATGGTGTGAATCTACATCATGTACAACCTTAGAAACGAAAAGTTATACCCCATTTGTGTACAATGAATCAAAATGCAGTCGGTAAAAATAAAAAAATAAATAAAAATAAAAGAAAGAAAAAAAGGAGGTCTGACTCTATAGGGCACTGAGGCACTAAGGAAAGAAAAAAGAAAGATATAATCGTTTTCTAATTTTTTTTCTACGACTAATTATAGAAACAGTTTCTCTGAAAACATCTTTAAAAGGTAGCTTCCTCCCACTGTGGGCCCCCTGCACTGCTTGTTCAGTTTACAAATTTATACACATAACCCTGGGGCAGAAACAGCACCGACCCAGTCACACCCGGCTGATGTCAATAGCTTGTTCGCCCACTCAGGGCTGCAAGTTCTCAGCCGAAAAATTCAATTCATTTGGATCAACTCATTTGGGCAACTCCAAAGGAGTTGTTTTTTGTTTTGTTTTGTTTTGTTTTGTTTTGTTTTGTTTTTAAACTTAAGAGTTTGTAAACAATGCACAAAAGTTAGCTTAGAAGAACTGAGCATAGAATGAACTATGCACCATTTCCCTAGTAACCACCGATAATAGAAAGGTGTCAGGCCACACTTATTAACTATTAACCTTTGCAGAATATGTAGGAAAGGCCTGGACAGTGTTGTTTTCCTACATCAACATCCTCATATTTTCTTCATCCACACATCTATCCCAACTGGTCCATTTCCTCCCTCCATGAGTTCCCACTTTAATGTTCCTGCCTTTAATTGCAGACAATTTCCATGATTTTAATTTAGTCTGAAAATGAAAGCATATGTTATCTGTCCTAGTATCCACTGATTTGGTTAATAATCTTTTCATCTGCTACTAACATGCTAAAATCCTGGAGATTCCTTTTATTCCAAGGCAAATGCATTCTGCTTTCTTTAAAAAAAAGTAGCTGCTTTTATTCTCTGTAATGTAAAGAATTTTTAAAATCTTTTAAAATCTTCCTGATCTTTTTAAAGAGAGAACATCATACCTTGGCCTAACCTTTTCTCCAACAATTGTGTGAAAGTTATTTCTCTGGTCATTTCCCAAGCCCCACTATAAAATGTTCTCTCTCTTCACTGTGGTAAGAGGAAGGCAAGTGGTGGGCTTGCTGTTCACTGGGTTTTACTGGTTAATTGTTCAAGCCCCACTCTGGTGGCTACACTAGGGGTTTTGTAGAACAAGTAATCTTTGTTCTCCTTGGCTTGAATAACCTTTATTTATCAAGATGATAAATTAGAGCACAAAATTGATTTTGTGAAACCCAAATCCTTCAGACAGAAGGTTGTCGAGATGTGAATAGACACCTGATTGCTCTGTTCTGATCCGATCAGAACCTTCCTTCTTCCATCAGGTGGTATGATACAGAGCGTCAGTGTGACACCATGATGCCATTTTTCAGGCATTGTCCCCACTTAGACAAAAGGAGAATGGACATTTAGAAACAGGAACTGTCAGCATGGAGTCAGACACATCAACCATCTGTGGGGTTTGAACTAAAGCGATGAGCCCAAAAAGGAAAAATGGCTGCTCGATGACAGAAGCCACACTTACAAAACATTTCCAGAGGGATGCATTGCTATGTTGCCTAATATTTTATGAACCTAGTCAGTTTCTTAATCATGTTCTCATAAAGCTGTTTTAAATTCAGACTACAGAAAAATGTGGGGGAGGCTTTTTATAAAATGAATCAGTGGGAAAATTGTTTGCTTCACCAAAGCTCAGCTTTGAGTCATGACCAAAATGAGGATGTATTTGCTTCCTAGAGCAAGAACGCCTGTGACCCAGACTTCAGCTGCAATCGAATCTTAATCCAGAAGTGCTAGGTTATGGAAATTTCAAGGTGGCACAGACTTTAACCACTAGTTACTTTTTTCTGATGGTCGGCTTTAATTCATTATTGACTTCACTGCTGAGACCTAGAGTATTGACTCCCTCCTCAACCTGCCTTCCATCATTTATTTCTTGCTCTATTTTGCTCACCTTCTTCTCAATGATCAAGTCCTTCAGGGGAGACTGAGATCTTCTTCAGCCTCAAGGGTGAAGTTGACTCATGTCAGTACATCAAGGTGCTCTCAACCCCCTTGGCAGTGGAGTAGTTCAAACAGTGAGGCCTGAGAAATATTATAATTTAAGACACTTTTCATTGAATTTTTCTTACTTTAAACTGTAAGCATCTTTCTGCTACAGTTAGTGTTTAGTTTAAATACTGTCGATGAATAGACTCCTTCACTATTTTATTATATGTTCATTTAAACAATTGTTCACATAAACAATTACTCAAATGTATCCAGTAACATGAAATTTTTCAGTGATCCCATTAAAAACAGAAAACTTAGCCCAGGGCCTATGGCTATCAGACATCCGCTCAATTTCAGGAGAGTAAATTTATTCTCTTTTGTGTGTTGAGATCAAAATTTAAATTTTGATTTCCTGTTCAAGTCTGGAGTGAGTGGCACACTGCAATCTAGCATTGCTAATTGAGCTTACTCAGTTTATTAAAAATTATTACTGAGATGTTGGCAATGTCTGATATAATCATGTGTTTAAGAACTATTTCATAAGTGAGATTTTGTTTCTGGTCGGAGATTCTCAGGTGGAATTTGTACCATATTAGATTGACCCAAGTGAAATGGTCAATTTTATAGATTAAAAAATAGTTGAGGACCTCAGTTTCGTATGATTCAACTTATAAAATCTATACTTATCCACTCTTCATGTCATTTCAAACCACTCAGGAAAGTTTGAAATATAAAAACCTTGCCTTAATAAAATTGATAATTTCTATGTCACCAATCCAGTTTTTAAAAGTCTGTCCATCAATGACTCATTAGGTTCCTTTCCTTAAGTTTTTATCAAGGTCAATATTCCTGTGATTTTTCCTGATATTGTGCTATATCTGTTGACATGAAAGCTGTACTTTTGTTTTAATTTCTCATGTTGTAATAGCAATATGATAATAATTCCTTCTCATATTTGCCTGACTGACTAGGTCTTAAGTGTGATTACAACAGCTGAACTAAGATGTCCCCTATGTCAGCCTTTGAATATATTCATTGAGGGTGCTGCTTGCTCACCTTCAGAATCTGCTCTGAACTGAATTTTCAGACAAGGGTACAATTGTCTTTTCATTAGAGACTGAATAAAGTGTAATAATCCTTTCTCAGATAGTCTGTTTCTTCATTACCTGTGAAAGGCACAACGATATGTTGCTTTTGGAGCAAATGATCAAACTTAAGTTGAGCTTATGGAAAGATCTGTGAAGTGTGTTCTGGTAGATGGGAAGATCTATGAGATGAGACCCTGGTTAGTTCTTGGGAGAGAGTTGATTCAGAAACCTGAGCCTGGTCCTACTCACCCTGTCTGACTTCTTGTCTGGTGACATGCTTTCTTCCTCCCACATACTCCTGCCATTGTCATCTTCCATGTCATCTTCCATGAGGTGACAGTCAAGGCGTGGGTCCTCTTCAGAGCCTGTGCGAATGTTTGTTTGTTTGTTTGTTTGTGATACTAGGGATTAAAACCAGAGGCACTCTACCACTGAGCTATATCTCCAGCCTTTTACATTTTTTAAGACAGAGTCTCATTAAGTTGCTGGGGGTCTTGCTAAATAGCTAATGCTAGCCTCAGACATGCAATCATCATGATAAACAAATACTTTTTCTTCATAAAGTTAGCCTGCCTCAGGTATTGCATTATAGTAACAGAAAATGGACTAAGATAGCTCCTGAGACTGTTTTGTTCATCACTAATGTATATAAGACCTAATTTAGGGCTTGACACAGTATAGATATTTAACAAATATTCATTAAAAATCAAAACAAGTGAACTTCTCTAGGTTTCTGTATTAATATTGTGACCAGGTCAACTCTCTTTCACATCATATTAAGCCAAATGAAATTTCTGGGGTTTGGGGATTTTTTTATTAGTTCATTATAGTTAGACATAATATTAGGGTCCATTTTGGCATTAAGTATACAAGCCTAGAATATAATTTGCTCTTTTCAGTCCCCAGTACTTCTCCTTTCCTTTCCCTCCCTCTCCCTTTTCCCTTCCCTATACTCTACTGATCTATTTATTTGTTTTTTTATGAATGCTTTGTAGATACATATGGAGGTGAGATTCACTGTGGTATATTCATACATATGCACAGAAAAGTTAGGTCAGATTCATTCCCCATTCTTCCCTTTTCTGGTCCCTCCCCTGCTCCACTGATCTCCCTTCTGAAATTGCTATTTTTGTATTGAATGTTGTCAATTTCATACAATTCAAAGTAATAACAAATGGAGGCCCAACACATTCAAGGCCATAAGTTGAAAAAGCTGAAACTGAGTTACCTGCTCTTTGCATATAGCCTCTTTACCAAGAAAGACCAGGTCCATGCTGTTGCTATGGCAGCAGCAGCATGGCTGGTAATCTGTGTGCTATCTGCAGTGTACCTGATAGCATGCAACACGTGACTGAGAAGTCAATAGTGCAACGCCCCTACCACCCGGCTGCCTGACTGTCTGGGCAGTGCCAGACATACTCCCTTTGCTCAGGTTGGCTGCATGCCAGGGGCACTGCCCTGACCTGAACCTGGAGATAACATTGGCAGAACCGGCATCTGGTTGTGATATGCTGTCTGCAGTCTCGTCTCTGGCCTCCCTAGTTTCATAGAGACCTTAGGGGTCACTTGTCCTTCCTATGCCTTTATCTTAAAGATGAGGAAATTGAACTTTGAGTAATAAATCATTTGCTCAGGATGACACATCTGGCCCTGACAATGACACATTTGTTGAGGAACTCAGACTCCTGTCAGGTCTTTCTTTAGGGTGTGAATTTCATACCCTAAAGGTCTAAAGAGACATTGGGACTGGGCACCTTCTGGTCAGCAGGATTACCTGTTTGGCAACAGCCCGCCTATGAGTGCTTTCTTTTGACCTGGACACGATGCCAAGGGGACTTTACTACTGCACTTGAGGGAGGCTAGTTCTCTCTGGGAGGCATTGCCTTCAGGGTCAAAGTGACTCATTCTGGGATTTTGAGCAGTTCTCTTGTTTGTCCTGCACCTCAAGCTTCTGTGGATCTCTTCTGGGTCTCCTGGTTCCTGAGGTGGGTCTTCCAGCTCACTCTGCAGATTGATAAATGTATCCACCATTTTTTTCCTCTGACTTCTGTCTAACTTCTTCACCTGATTCGTGTTCCTGTCTGTGAGTCATCATCTCCCCTTCATTCGTGCACTGAACACTTTGAGCTTTGCCTCTGATTTCCTATCTCTACACGCTTAGCCACCTGAACCCAGGGAAACAGCAGGTTCACCCCTTCCTGACTACTCACCTTCTCTTCTCCTGGGTTGCAAGCTCAGTCCCTCAGAGAAAAATGTTGTTAACATGGGGTGTTGCTGATTACTGACTCTTTCTGCTTCTATAACAAAATACTTAAATTTTCTTCCTTACAGTTCTGGAATCTGGGAAGTCCAGGATCTAAACACCCTTATTTGGTGTCTAAAGAAAGCCTTCTGACTAAGTCCTCACATGGCAGATGAACTAATTTCCTTGAGTCCTTTTGAAAGGGTATTAATCCATTCTGGAGGGCAGAGCCCTGTGACTTTGTGACCTCCTAAGAGTCCCACCTTCTAATAATGTCCCATTGGGTCTAAGGTATCAACATATGCATATTGGTGGGGGGCAAAATTCATTCAAAGCACAGAGCCAACAATTCCTTCTATTTTCATCACTCTGTCTAGTTTACAAAGCACTTATCATTTCTCCACCAATATATTAAAAGCATCCTAGGATCCTGAAGTTTGAAGGGTGGTCCAGGGGTGATTTCCTAATGCTAACATGCAGACCAGTACTGGGTATGAGATCATTTTAAAAACAATACATGGGCCAAGGTTGTGGCTCAGTGGTAGAGCACTTGCCTAGCATGTGTGAGGCACTGGATTTGATTCTTAGCACTGCATACAAATAAATAAAAAGTCCATCGACAACTAAAAAATATATATTTAAAAAAAATTCCATTCAATTTTTTAAAAATACAAAACAAAACAAAAAATAACTTTCAACTTATTGGCTCCATTCCCTGGAAGTCTGATTCATTACTACTGCAGTTTGCAAGGACCTGTGTCTCACCTGTACTCCTTGTGGGTTTGATGAATGGCCAGGTTTAGAAACCACAGTCTATCTGTATCTCAGAAGGATGATTCACTAGCTCCCAAATGAGTAACTCTTACGTCAATTAAGTGTCATCTGTGACCATTTTGTTGTTTCAGATCTCTCATTGTTAGAAAGTTTATCCTGGTCTTGGCCAAAATGAACCAAATGAACCAAATATGAACCAAATGATTATAAATAGGGTTCAAATAAGTATAAAATGAAATGACTCTGGTGATCTTGTGAACACCTTGAGAAATCTCAACAGATGTCAGTCATCCCTCTCCCAGTGAAAAACTTATAATTGTATTTTCTTTTTTATTTTGGAGAATTCTAATATTATAATCGATCAAAAGACAATGAACCCATAATTTTATTGTTTATGCAGCAAGAAGACTGATATTTAGAAATGGGAAGTGAGAGATTTGCATTTTTCTTCCTCTTCCTCCTCATTCTGTCTTGACTCAGGTCCTCGTAGAGATCAGTTCTTTCTTCTACAAAATCATTGGTTCTACCAAACGCAAAGGCCAGTTGGCATGACTGAGAGAAAGCTAACCTGGGTGCATTTCAGTCACATGCCATAGTGGTCCTCTGGGAAGGCAGTGAGGTTCACAGGACATAAAGATCACAATGAGATAGGAAGTGCATCCAAACCTACCTGATCACAGGAGATTAAACTCCTCACAGCAGAACAAGTAAGACAAGTCACTGTGGGGTTTTATCATGTTTATTTGTATAGACAAAGGGAAAAAGAATTGAAAAATACTTGGATACTTTCTTTTTTTCTTAACAGAAGAAGCTTAATAGAAGCCACAGGGGCATGGTTGCTTCTAAAAGCATATTCACGAAGAATAGTTACTAAAATAAGCTTCATTACAAAATCTGACAATTTACAGAGGTAAGGTCAATAATTCTGCGGTGTGACTTTGTCTTTTTGTGGGCTCCAGTAACCCTTCGCTGTACCCCAAAACACCTTTTTCCCCTCGGTGCAGGAAGCACTGTTGTCATGTTCAGGGGTATTCAACCTGGAGTGCACATGTGAATGTCTGGAGTTTTAAAGTGTAACTGTCCCTATCCTACTCCTGGGACTTCAAATGGGCCTACCATAGAGATCAGAGTGAGTTTGTCAAAGCAAATAAGTAATTTTTAATGAATGCTAAGTGTTGCAAAAATACTGCTCAAACTTCGTATTTCTAAATTTGTCTAATAATAGGAATCACCTAGGAATTCCCATGAATTCCCATGCGTACTCCAGAACTACTGAATCAGAATTTTCAGGGGAAGGGCCTATGGTCTGCAGTATTGCCTGGAATCTGTTAGTCATGCAGATGTTCAGGCCCCACCCCAGAACTGTGATATCAGGATCTACCCTTTAGCTGATCACCAGGTGACTTCCATGCATGTGAGGGATCAAGAAGTGAGGCTACTGTCCACTTTTCTAATGCTGAGGCTGCAGGCCTGCCTGCACATTAGGCAAATGTGCAGAATACAAGTGCCCAGGTCAGGGTAGCACATGGATGCAGGTTTGTTGTTATTGTTTTTAAGTTGTGCTAACATGCTGCCAGAGTTGGGCAGCCACTAATTAGAGAAGCTGAGTAAAAACAAAACTCCAGCTAGACACAGACCACCATCAGGCACAGCTGAGATAGTTACTTCAGCTGCCACCCACACCTTCACACTTTGTGAATTCATCTCCTGTTTATCATATGTGTCGTCTGTAATAAGGCAGACACAAGTACTGTGTCATACACAGATGCATGAATTAGAGAATTTAGGATTTACCAAGGAACTATGCCATGAACACAGAGCTAACATAAGGGACAATGTGACACATACCAAAAAGTTTTTTGCAAATTCAGATTTATACGTGCATGTGTACACATGGCCATGCACACACACGTGCATGCACACACACACATACATTCATGCATGCCTGCATACCCATCACTTTTTTCTACAGGGAATGATATAATTTAATAAACAGAGATTCTGTCTAATACAATTAAAGGCAGTGTAGAATCTGGGTGAGTGGAGATGGGAAAATGATTGCTCAGTTCATCAACTAAATATGAAAACTGTAATGAGCTAGAAACAGTCAAGTATTCTTCAGCTTCAGGCTCTCATGAGTTTTTCTTTATGCCCATGTACACACACACACACACACACACACACACACAAATATGGCAAGCTTCAACTGTCTCTCCAGGATGGTTGGAAATGGTGCACTTTTAAGCTGTCCTGGCTGAATCTGTCTTTCTCCTCTCACAGTGAAATTTAAACCAAGTCAACTTGTCAACCTCCACCCTAATTACTCCAGCAGAACGGCCAGCAGTGACCTAGCAATTATAAGCCACACCAGTCAAACCTGTTTCTAATCAGAGATCTCTGGGGAGAAGAGCAGGGTCTCTATAAAAATAAGTGTGTTCACTTAAGCCACCACGGTTTGAGTTGAACAGAAAAGATTCCCCTTGGCAGGTGCACCCTGAAGAGAGAAGGAGAAAGCAGTCTCTTGCCCTTAAGGAGGAAAAAAGGTTCAGGGAGTCAGGAAATGCACCGATAGTTCAGTGCCCACTGCAACCCCAGATGAGGACAAAACCAAAGAGAAACCAGCTTCATTAGAAGATACAGAAACCTCAGGATGGGTTAGAGTCCTTCAAAGACAATTTGCAAAGCAGTCGGGCCTCAAACCCTTGCGTTTCCTGTACCATCTGAAATCAGGAAGGACAATGAGTTTCAAAAGCAAGAGAAAAAGTTTTAAATAGGTCACCACACATGCAGGGCCTTGAGTAATTCTGGCTGCTGGCTGCTGGTGCCAGAGCCCACACCGCTCTCCATTTGATCTGAATCAGGTTGCCTTTTTGTTCTGTCAATGAAACCTTGGCAGGCTTCCATCCACAAACACTGCTGGGCAGGGGCGCCAGCCCATTGCTCTGCACAGGCAATCTACACTCGCCAACAAAGGCGGAATCACGACAGGCGCAGTGACCAGGTTTCCCATCCAATTTCCAGTAACTGTAGACATCCTTTTTAAATATTTCAGTTGAGAGTATAAACACAACTCAGACTTATTTCCGGAGTCCCTCTTCCCTCTCTCCTCTCATGGTAGTGATTACATACCAGCTTGAGTTGAACTGGGTAATAAGGTGGGGTTCATGGAACAGGGTGGTAGAGGGAATGTTTGGGAGATTGTTTTCCTGGAAAAGAAGACACACATTTTTTCCCCATCCAGAGTTAGCACCTCTTCTACTTAATTCTCTTTATCTCCACACTAACTTACCTTCAACTTTCAGATTTATTTAGTTATTTAGGGTTCAATTTGTACAGCCCTTTGATCTTTATTGAGTGTTTCCAATATTTCTGGGAAGTTAGAGGGAAAGCCAGTTCAAGTGGCTTCTAAGACACAGTCCTCATTGCAGAGAGTTACAGGTAGAGACTCAGATTCAGAATGGAAAAAAAGAAGAACCCCTATGTCCTCCCTGCAAACTAAATTATAACACAGCTCATTTTGTTGGACTTAGTAGTGCTGAACATCAGACATAGTGGTATTCAAGTGCTCACATCCAGAGGCAAACAAACATGAGTTTGGGATTGCTGTGTGTGGCTCATAAAAGTTTCCCAAGGCTTGGTTCCCAGCATGATGCTATTAGGAGGCGGTAGAAATTTTAAGAGGTGGGACCTTGGGAGTGTGCTCTTAAAGAGGATAGTGGGAAATAATCCTCTTCCTCTCTTTCACCTCCCAGCCATGAGGTGCTCTGTCATTCACTTCAGCCATCATATGCTGCCTCACTCCAGATGATGAACTGGAACCTCTAAAACTGTGAGCCAAAATAAACCTTTCCTCTTTATAAGTTGATGATCTTGGGTATCTGTTACAGTGATGGAAAGCTGACTAACACACACATTATCTTCAGGCCTTGGACACTATGCTTTTTTATCCTTAAGGTAGAAAAAGGGAACTTGATAAGCCAAAAGTTTTGGAGATTTCTGGGTAAGAAGTGCCTTTATATCATCAAAAAAGTGTGTGTGTTATATAAACTGGTAAACCATCTGCACCCTTTCCTAGCATTGCATCATTAATCCTCAGTCGGACCTGAGGATTAATTACCCAGTTCAACTCAAGCTGGTATGTAATCCCAGTGGTTTGGGAGGCTAACGCAGGACGATCACAAGTTCAAAGCCAGCCTCAGCAATTTAGTGAGGCTGGTCCCCAGTATCAAAAACAAACAAACAAACGACAAAATCATCATTAATCCTCATTGCTAGTGTAACAGGTAGCTTACCTAACAAGTTCCTGGCATGATAGATTTGGAATCATGCCGAGGGCAAGCTGTAAGCACTGGATAAACCACATGTATCACAGAGAAGAAATGAACAAATCACTAAGACCTGAGCGTGTATGTCAAACAGAGTACATAAATTACCCATAAGGAAGAAGTGCTCTCTGTGCTAAGGGTTCTTTTATATTAACATTTATTCTCCATGCATAAAATGTGCTTCCACCTTAAAATATTGCTTTAAAAAATTGCAGCATTTGCCAACAAGTGGCTACAAGGGCACAAAATTACCTTTTGATAACAAAATTCTTACCTTGTATATTCTCTAAACATGTAGGATTCTTGAGTATTTGTTTTGGAGGGTGTCCTGAATGAAGCTGGAGCTTAGCCAAAAAACTCCAAAGCCGAGATGAAAGAGGGAAGCAGAAAGTGGGCAATACCATTTAGTTAAAGTAAGAGATGGCCCTGACATCTGGGCTGGCTTCAGGGACGTCCTCTCACTGTCTCATGATTTCCCACTCCAGGGTCTCAGCCACACTGCAGCTGTCTTTTCCTGGTTGTTGATCACACATCTATCACTTCAGCTCCCATTTATTCTTACAGAACAGAGCCCAATGTGAAATGGATGTCGGAATGTCTCAAGGTCATGGCAATAAATAATCTTTGATCCCACTGAAAACACCACAGCTGCTCAGTGAGACTAGCCTTACCTGGTCCTTCCATCTTAAATTTCAATGTCCCCTCGCTTCCTTCATTTCATATCCCCCTTTCCAGATTTATTTTTCCCTTTAGCATGAATCATTGCCTAATCTACCAAGTGATGCACTTGTTTATCTTCTGAACTGGGGACAAGGACAGTTTGTGTCCACTGTATTTCCTTCTGCATCTCCAGCACTTAGAACAGTCTGTCAATAAATATTTCTTGTATCAATAAATACATAACGAACTTGATCATTTGTAATGGACTTCATCTCCAAAAAGAATATTGCCTGGTGTGGTGATGAACTGCTTCTTTGGACAGACTCCAGACAGGACCACCCAGCAAGACCCCACAACCTCAAATAGCACAGCATTGGAAACCAAATTAAGCCTAACTTTTGAGAAAACTTATTTCTGTATCTTAGAGACCAAACTAAATACAAAAAAGGATAGCAGGCCTTATATTTCTATATCCAGCCAGCATCCTGGCCAGAGGAGAAAACAAAGCTGTTAGCATTGGCTGCATTACACCTTCACCACTGTAGAAAGTTAACAAGGAAATGAAGAAATAGCACCTGCCAATCTAGCAACTTGGGACAACCTTTGACAATGCTTCATTAAGATAAATTTTCACTGGTATTAACAAAAGCTATTAGAAGAAGGAAATTCATGTTGAATGTAGAAAACCTAGGAAACACAGGAAAGTATGGAGAAAGATGCAAATGGCACTCATAGTATCCCATCAAAGAGAGAAAAACTGCTAAATGCTAATGTTTTAACATAGAGTCAAATGTGTGTATGATCTAATGTGTCATTTCAAATGTTATTTTTTTGCTTTTCATTTGATATCATCAATGCACCATGAACATTTAGTTGATATCATTTTCTAATGATGAAACTGGGCAAGAGTAAATCATGCGACTGCTGGACAAAGTACAAATTGGTTCAGACTTTATGTAAAGTAAGTCTTAACCAGTTTATAGCATTTGATTTAATAATTTAACTTCCAAAAAAATGTATCCTAAGAAAGCAATCTAAGAGAGAGAGAGAGGATGTTCACTGAAGCTTCATGTATAATAGTGAATCAGGAATAAAATTAATTAAATTTGTTAACAGATTACAGTGCTTCCCATTAAGGGAATAATACAGTCATTAAAATGTTGTGGGTCCCTATTTCTCCTGTAACCTGCTTCTTGCTTCATCTACCTTCCTGACCTCCCTATCCTCTTCTACTTTTTACCCCATAGCCTTAATGCCCCAAACATATTTTCTATTTCACCTGTTCTTTATGTCCATTGTTTATTATCTGTGTCCCTCTGCTAGAAAATATTCTCAGGAAGGAAAGTGATAAATATCACTCTTCTTCAGTGTATTTCAAATGCCCAGAAAAGTTCCTGACACATATTAGGCACTCAATACATAAATATTTATTGTAGGATAGCATCCTTGAACTGGAATTTCTTGGTAAAAAGATATAAACGTGTCCATATCTTTTATAGGATATCCTATAAAATTGTTTCTACAAAGGAAGCTCTGTAATTATAGATAGATGATAGATAGATAGATGATAGATAGATAGATAGATAGATAGATAGATAGATAGATAGATATAGATAGATAGATAGATCTTTGCCTTTTAAAAGTGACCTTCAAAACACCATGAAACAAGCTTAAGGATATAACACCTTTATCATCCATCCTGTTCCCTGGTTGAAGGGTCCCAGGCAAGGGGAAGGTGTGTGTTCCATCAGAACTTACAGAAAATGCTTTCTCCATCCACAATCTCCTCTTCTACTATGAGGACTTAAAGCTGTTTTAAAAAGTTAAACTTCTAGAATTTCTCCTTAGGATCCACATTGTTCTGCAGCATAATCTAAAGGTCACAATGAAAAGTCATTTGAGACTCTTTTTCTGTTGTCGTTTTACATGTTGTGTTTTAGGAAAGTATCTCACAGAAACAATTCATCAAATAAGACAAGTGAAACCTACTAGCAAGATTGGTTTACGGAGAATACTATTTGCATATTACTTAGTCATTCTATGCCACCCGATCCCTTCTTGTAATGATTAAATGTCCTGTTCCCACGTAGAACTGAGACAATCCCCCACTGGTGTAAGGTTTCCACGGGGTGAGTGGCAGACCCCAGTGAGTATCCTTGTGAGACCATCTGTATGCAAGAACTAGGAGGCAAGGTCAGGATGCCAGGGCCCCATGACCAGGGGCCTAGTAGAGTTAGATCCAAGAAAGAGGCGGTTCAAGGGCTACAGACATGGAGCCAGCCAACAATTTGGAGAATTCCAACTTAAGGAGCATATGAGAGCTAAATCCTGATGCTGCCCAAGGCCAGGCATGTGCTGAGCTGAGCCATGTAGAAGTCCTCTTCTGAGGTGAGGTCCCATCCCCTAATACTAGGGCTTGTCTGAACTTGAACATTTCATCTGCAGAGTGTGCAGAGGGCATCAGTGATACTGAACATGGTTCAGACCTGAGATTTGGAGATTGTAGTAGTTCTTCCTAATACTGGGGTTTTCTAGGGTCTTGTTGATATTGTTTTCTGGAACTCCTAAGATATGATCTATGACAAGAGAAATAGTACTATAGTTTATATCTACTGAACTTTTAAATTATGATATACCTATACTTTATAACATAACCTCATTTAATATTTACAACAGAATCCAATTATAGGTGAGGAAAAATAAAACTGAGAAAGGTTAATTAACTTACCCAAAGTAACACAGCTAACAAAAGTGGATCCAGGACTTAGATGTCAGCTCTGATTTAGTCTTTGTACTAGATAGATAGTCCAAGTTAACACAGACCACTTAGAACTGGTAGTCATTTTCTATTCCTTGGGCAAAAAGACTAGGAACAATGATTTGTCCATCTTCCATAATACGAGGAATCAATTGATGTTTCATAAACAGTACTTGCTTTAAAGCTGAGGGTTTTTTTGTTGTTGTTGTTCCTTTCTTACATTTTTTTTAAACAGTCCTGAAATTTCAATAAAATTAAGAAATGTTTATGTAGGTTGGCTCCCATCACTGAGACTCTGTTATGGGCGGAGCGGTTTCACTGTTCCCCATTGTTTAGTCAGTTATCTTTTACATCCTCAAAGAAAAGGTCCTTTTTCAAATGTAACTTCACTTCTCACATTCTCCTTTGCCAAAATGCACTGCTATTCTATTAGTCGCTACTGAACTGAAAGGGTTGTTAAAAAAAAATGTGCATAAAAACACTGATAGGGTTTGAGATCAAATAAAGCTCTCAGAATGGTTCACTGTGATGCCAGAACTGGGATTCTGTTTTCCCCCCACAGGCAGCCCAATAAAAGAAACATGACTACGCAGATAAAGCGCAGGCCAGTGCCCATGCTGGCTCCTGGAATCAATGAGACTGGCTCTCCCACTCTCTGGCACTGATGGGAAGGAGAAAAGTAGACCTCGATTATCCTGAAATTATTCCTGATGCCTGCTCACATGAGCCAACTGATGCTGCTAACAAAGAGGGTTTGTTAAACTGGGACCTGTGCCATTGGTCTGGTTTTAGAATAATTTTTAACAGTAGATTGGGTGTGGTGAGGGAGTGGAGGTGGCTTGAGGGGACGTTCTCAGGGGCAGAGATTGAAGAGCTATTATGCGACCTGCAGGGAACCATCAGATTCTGGGTTATTTTAATACTCCCTATGCACTTTGCGACTTAGCTGTGTCTTCGCCTATGTATTAACCTTGGGTTCTGAACAGTGCATGCTGTTGTGGTCCACTGAAGTCCTTTAAAAATAGAAGTGTTCAAGGCCAAAATGAGGTTTTGCTTTTGCTCAAAAAGATACCCCAATCTGAGCCCAGGTGCATGTTCTTTTTCACTGTTCAGTATCTTCACACATACTGATAGCAACAAATCTTCCCACAAATGTCAAAAAATTGTGGGGATGGTCTTATAGCTGACTTTACTTTCTACATCCTCTTTGAAAAATCTCATGCTCTACTGTCTTTAGACACACAATCCTAAAAGCTGTTTGAGGACTTCTCTGTTCTAAGAAGGTCCACACATCTATAAAAAGCATGTTTGTTTTTGTTTTTGTTTTTGTCATTGTCCTCTCCTCCCTTTTCCTTATCCCAGCAAGCTCCAAGCAAGCCCCTGGGGTGGAGAATGTACTCTAGCTACCTCAACTCTTCTATCACATCACTTTTGTGCCCACAGCAAATCAAGTTTCTACTCCACTTACCCAGTAGACACAACCTGGCAAAGATCCCTGGAGACCAACGTGACCGTATGTCTTTGTTTGCCCAAGACACATGCTGTTCTGCTGCAATTATTAATAGCACCTCTGTTCACTCTCAAATGTGCCCTAGTTGGAAGATAAATTATTTGGTCTCTCTACCAATGATCTCCTGGTTATCAAATCTGAAAGGCTCTTTTTTTTTCTGTTTTTGTATCTCTTGACCACCCTGAAGAATTTGATACAGTTCTTTGATCCCACAATAATAAAAATCTTCTCCCTTGGCCTTCTGGGCATAATTCTCTGCTGTATCCCTGTTATGTCTAATTTATTGTATGAGATTCTCTTCCTTTCCATACCTCTTAAATGATGGTGTACCCTAAGGTTTCATATTATAGCTTCCTGGCATTTTTTGTGATCACCTTGTATTTTCATCTAGTCCCATGCCTTAGTCCCAATTTATTATCTTATGACCCATTATCTCCTTTCTCTCTAGCCAAGACCATCCTCCTAGGCTCCAGTTCCATGTCTTCTCCATCTCCATGTTGCACCTACCTCATCAAATCCAGGTATCTAAAACTGGCTTCTTCACCTCTGCCCCCAGTTCTGATACTCCTCCTCCTTCTCATGAATCCTGGTGGACCACAGGCATTCTGCACCTGCATCGTGGGCCTCACTGTGACCAGTCCACCACAACATGACCAGCCATCTGCCAGCCAACTCTTAGATCCATGGGGATAAGAATGGAAAACAAGTGCCACTAAGTTTTGGAGTGACATTTTTATAGCAATAGTTAACCAAGCAGAAACTCAGTCTGAGAGCAGAGTGCTCACATAAGAAAAACAACACATATGATATTACTTTTACGACAATATTGGATCACAAGAGATGAAATTGTTATAGGATGCTTAAACAATGGCAATAAAAGTGTTATAGGTGGCTAAAACAATGGTGACCTGTTATATGATGTGGTAAAGAAACTGGTAAGACTGTTACCTATGAAAACAGAGAAGATAGACAAGATGAGGAGATTTCAAGATGGCAGAATAGAGAAGGTCACTTTCATGGCTGCTCTGTGGTGTGAAATCAGAAGAGCAAGTTAAGCAGCTTCTCGGCGAGGTGGGTGAACAAAAAAATGGGGTTGGGGACTTCACTAAAATTTAATGCTGGACATTCAAAGCAGATCAGGGACTCGGGAGGTTGGATATAATAAAATAAAGAAGACAGACAAGGTACTGAATTAACTTATGAACTTGGGCAAGATAGTTTTTGAAGTATTAAAAACATGAAATGGTTCATTGCAACTGTGTACAAGTAGAGACCTACAAAACAACTGCTGGCTTAGTTAAAAGAAAGTGTAACTTATCAAAATAAAGGTTCCTGACCTTCTCCAGGAAACTGCTCAGCCACCAAAATGGTCCTATTTTCAGAAATGGCCAAGAAGATATCCTAGAATGGAAAACAAGTGCCATGAATAACATTGAACTTAGAAGTCATTCTCTGGGAGCAGTGTCTGGATCTAATCAAGGACCATTCCCTAACAATGGTAGGAGGACCTGGCAGTTTTTGCTGGGTGAAATTTCCAAATTGCTATGGGTCAGTACTATGTGTCTTCCTTTCTTCCCCTTCTTGTGGGAGTGTTTGTTTTGTTGATCTTATTCTTGTTTTGACTATTTTGTGCTGAACATGAATAGAGAAGATAAACTGTCTAGTTCATATATCTCTGAATTAAGAAAAGTTACCTTTGGAACTGATATAGATGATAAAATCTTGGACTTTGAGCCTGATATCAGGATTCAGTGAGTCTTTTGTGGCACTGGATGCTAGTGAGTGCATTTTGCATATAGGAAGATTATTAATTGTGGTCAGAGGGCAGTCTGTTGTAAATTATAGTACAGGTCCCAGTTCTGTGCCCCTTCTGCATCTATACCACTGCCACAGTTTCTTTGGGAAGATTATATTTCCCTGCCCATTGACCTTGGACATAGTCATGTGACTTGCTTTGGTCAACAGAAATGGATGGAGTGAACTGTACCCCTTCTGAGCCCAGTTATAGTGGAGGCTTTGTGTGATTCTGCTTGCCCCCACTGCATCTCCACCATCCCCATCAGAGGGACCTGACCTGTGTAGCTTGCTACCTCACACAAGATGAGGGACACAGGAAGCAGCATTATTGCATCCACTGAGAAGCAGAGCTGTACCTGCTGCCATAAGCTGAAGCAGAGCCATCTAGAGAAGTCCGTTTGAGATCCACTGGCCACCACCAACCTTCAGGTCTATGAAAACATATCCTTGTTGTTTTCAGACACTAGATTTTAAAGTAGTTTGTTACAGGGCATAATCATGGCAAGAGCTACTTCATTCACATTACCACCCATTCGGTGTCCCCTCCCAATTCAATTCTTCTGCTTCCTTATTTCAAAACTCAACTGTTAATGGCCCTACAAAACCTCCTCTGTGTCCACTGTCCTTAGTCTCTGTCTGTGTCATTTCCTACCTGATTAATACAAGATTCTCTTTACTCTGTTGTTTAATCCATTCTCCCCAGTGCCTCTAGGGTCAATGTCTCTTCAATACAAAACCAGTATTATCCCCTTAAAACCCTTGCACTTGGGCTGGGGATATAGCTCAGTTGGTAGAGTGCCTGCCTTGCAAGCACAGGGCCCTGGGTTCAATCCCCAGCAACGCAAAAAAAAAAAAAAAAAAAAAAAAACCCTTGCATTCTTCCCATTATGTCACCAGATCACACTCTTGGGAGCCCATTTTGTTTGTCGAAGGCCATGTCTTAACCATATTTGATCATAAAGACAGGCATGGTTTCTTCCGTTTGCTACAGCTGCCTCTCCTCCCTATTATTCTACACTTTGTCCCCTTTGTCCATTTCTTTAACAGTCCCTGTCTCACAGGTGGTTACATATATCACAAGGCATTGCAAACTTGGTGGCTTACAACAAACAGACATTTACTCTCTCATAGAAGTTCAAAATCAAAGTGTTAGCAGGGTCAGGATTGCTCCAAGACTCTGAGAAGCATCCTTCCTTGCCTCTCCCTAACTTTGGTGGTGACTGTCAATTCTTGCACTTGTTTGGTTTGCAGTCACGTCGCTCATTCCCATCTCTGTCTCTGTCTTCATGTGGCATTTTTCTTTTCTCTTAAGGGCACCAGTCAAAAGATTCTTGGCCCACTCTAACTTTGACTCTAACTATGAAAGACATCTCAATGTGCTAAGGTCCCATTTGGCCTAAGACTCTTCTCTCAGTCACTTACCTTTACAGTTCTTCCATAGGAAACAGGGTTCTACCAGGATAAATTTTACCCAACTTCTTTTAGATAAAATTTGTCTTTAACATGCCACAAGTCTATTTTTGAATTTTACCATTGGTCATCTGGTCAACACACTGAGACTACTCAGTCCTCTAGTATATTCTATTTCTTTCTTTCATTAAAAAGTACAAGCTCTACTTTCCAAGGAAGAGAATCTAATTAAAGAAATTACACTTGATGTAAACATACCAAAGTGCCCTTTTACAAACACAATCTACAACTTTAACATTTCCAGAAGTCACAAATAAGTCTAGGAATCATTTTCATTTCAATTTTAAAGAAGATTAAAATGTTAATCAAAATTGTCTGTTTACCCTGGAACATAATTATCAAGATTTCAAAAGTACAAGTGGTTTCTATCAGGTCTCTACCAGATCTGCTTCTATCAAAATGTTAATGAATTCCCATTTGTTAAATACATAAATTTCCTTTTAAAAATCTAAGCCAAAACGATTTTCAGAAACTTTCTTCCACAAATGGAAAAGGACAAAAGAAAATTTAATGAATGACCTTTCTTATAGACAAGGGCAGGATGAAGAAAAACCAACAATAAGAGATGGAGAAATATCAGTAGTAACATCAGCAGGAAGCCACTCTCATCCCCAGACATAAGGAGAAAACCAGGAGCAATTCCGAGATCTAAAGCTATAGCAAGGTCCCTGACAGATCTGTGAAAAGGAACAGAGAAGTGCAGCCCCTGCCACCAAAAGGCCCCGGTGGAGATAGACCTTGACCTCTCTCTCCTTCCTACCACCTTCTGATGTCCTGCTAGAGCCTCCCAGGGGCTAATTCTAACCAAACTCCAGAGGGCAATGGAGCTTGGTGATGCAGTCCTGAAAGGTCAGCCACTGGGGGTGAAGAATAAGGTGAAGAAAGGTGGAAATGGATCTAAGGCACATACAGAGAAATCCAGTACATATACTTTAATCCAAAAAGGATTGCTTCTCATTAGACTGTCAGGCTGGACTGCTCTATCCCTGCTCAAAAGAGGAAATGAACTAGGTTCAAGATTTATAGATTGTAAGACCTGAAAGAGTGTTAAAGGGTCACCTAAACCAGTCCTCTCACTTTACACACTGATGAAATGGAGGTCCTCAGAGATTGAATGACATGCTTAAGACTGCCTTCAAGTTAATAAGAATTTAGACTAAGACCCAAGTTCTTGTTTCCCTGTCTAAGGCTGATTACTCTGTTCATGCAGCTCAAATTCTTTCCAGCTTTGTGAGTCTCTAGTAATAGATTTCCCCCGGAAACATCAATAAGAATACCCAGCAAAATGCAAAGATTAAGGAATTTCAGAGAAAAATTCTCAAAGGATCTCAAAAGACTTGATCTGCACACAATATTCTAAAGACTCATGTTTTTCCTACCATTGGTCAAATTAGTTGGTTAGAAAAATACCTAGCCTTAATTTTTTTATTTTTAATATGAAGTAAATGAATCCAGGAAAAAAATATACATATAAAAATATACACATACACACATACACACACACACACATATTACAATTCATGCAATGTGTCTGATAAGCTAAGCAATTACTTTTCTCATTTTCCCCCACAGTATGTAATATCGTTCCGGTTTTTACAGGTACCAGGATTCGCGATAATAAAGAATTAATGTATTCCAGAAGATTCCTCAAGATTCCAGAAAACTGCAGCATCTTACAATTTCAAGGTCATTCCTTTTTTTTTCTGATTTA
Source organism: Glaucomys volans (assembly GCA_020662805.1). NCBI lineage: Eukaryota > Metazoa > Chordata > Mammalia > Rodentia > Sciuridae > Glaucomys > Glaucomys volans. The sequence continues at coordinate 409,003 of JAJEJO010002975.1, forward strand.
TTGAGAACCTGCAATTTGCCAGGCTTTGTGCTAGGTGCTGCAGACACAAAAATGAGAGAAAAATACACTGTCTTCTCAATGACCTTGAGGAGAAGCAAGAAAGGGAAGTACTGTGCACCCATCATCAAGCGGGCAGACCAGGGCTCTGATTCAGACGTTCTGATAGTGCAGCACAAGGGAAAATTGGTGACTACCACCAGATCACACAGCTTCACCTAAACAGTGTTTCTTAACCCTTTACGTGCTACAGACTTTGGGACACTGAGGGAACTAGGAACTTCTTGGATATGCACTCATTCACATACAACCAAATTTTGCAAACCATGGTGGGTAGTTTAAGAACCTCACCTTACTGGACCTTTACCGTGCTCTGACACTTAGAGCAGATGTAAGCTTTCTCTTGTTGGGTTGTTTTATTTTCTTCCACTCCCCCTAATTAATTATAATCCAATAATTAGATATGTACATATTGCCTAACAACCCAGAATTTTATTTTGAACATCATGGTATATAACCTTACTATTTTCAGATGGTACTGATAGGAAAATGAGTCAGGGTATTTGTATGAAAGGCATCTGATTTCCTGGAACACCCTGCTTTCCTTGAACTGGCCAGATACTCATTGGTCAATATTGAAATACAGCCTAAAACCAACTCTAGATAAGATAGATAAGGCAGGAGCTTCTGAGAGTGTTTGCCTTTGTGCTCAGCTAAGAAGGGAAATACAATGCATTCATTCATTCAGAAAAATATTAATTTAGAACTTACTACATACAGGCTTTGAGCTAAGTGCTAGGGGTATACTGAAGCAAAGAACACTAAAGACTTCTACTAAAAGGGAAACTGACCAAAGGAGGATGAATTGATGTAGTGAGAACACACAGAGAATGAAAGAGACAGCAAACAAGATGTTGGATTCAACTGAGAGAACTGATTATTTTCCCAGAGTACAAGAAAGTCGGTAGTGAGTTGAATCTTGAAATGTCAACCTGAAGTTAGACTAGTCTTGGCATATGGAATTACAGAGCAGTTAAGAAAAAGTGGGCTCTGGAATTACCTGAACCTGGATGCCAGCTGTGTGCGTGGCCTTAACTACTCTTTGCCTTGATTTCCTTATCTGGAAAGGGAGGATAATAATAAAAAGAGCTTGGCATAGCTAGGCAAAAGTAGAAAATTCATTCAGTTGTCAAATCAGGTTTGGTTTGGTTTGTTCAAATCTCTACCTGAAGAGCCTTGATTCCATCCAGAGGCTGGCATTACATACTTGGCCTTAATCGGATGGCACAGATAAGGACTCTTTAAAAGTTTGATAGGATACAGAGTGTTTTTCCAAAACTGCACATATTTCTAGACACCTAAGGCCAAAAGAACCCTGGATTTTTCCCATCACCATAACATTCTTAATATCATCTTTTGGAACATTTTGCTTGGTTTGGTTGTTTTAGTAACTGTTCTAATTACTTGCTATTTTTTTAAATTGATATTGTAATTCTCCACCCATCACCCTATAAATTATGTGAACATCACAACTTACAAATAAAAGGAATAATATTAGGGTGCATTGGTAAAGGCAGAAAAGCATTTGAAATGTTATTCACATGGAAACTTCAAAAAAATAGACCACAGAAGAAAGTGTTAAGTACTCTATCCACAAGAATGACTCAATTTTCAAAAATATTCCTGTGTAATTTCCCAAATTTTATTTCTTCTCAACTGTATTCATTCACAAAGGGTTTGAATTTTCAGTGGTATACTCAGATTACATCTAGTTGAGTATTTAATATTTGATCATTTCAAGATGGTGGGGACTCTATATCAGTTTGACAGACTAAAAACAACTTAATCAGAGTCATCAGAAAAATCTATGAAGTCATTTTTCCGTGTATAAAGAATAGCAGCAAATCCTGTACTTTACGACATTCCTGAGTAGTAACTCTCTAATTTACCATACTGAAACTTTTCACAGTTTGATAAGATACAGATGATATGGACTCCTGAACAAATATACAAATGATAATGTGGATAAAAGGAGCTTTTAAAAGTACCAGTCTTATTATTTATATCTTGGAAAGTATTACCCACATCATATTTTTAAAATATATTCTCTACTCTTTTTGAGGTCTCAAATGAAATGCATTGCTCAGATCATAGATCAGAGAATGAGTCCTTTGAATTTTCAATATTTATTTATATGTGCACTTTTGCAAACTGTGCCTAAACTCAGGTATAGCCAGACAACAAACATAGGCCAGGGTTATCTTATTCACTCTGTGAATAAGAGGAATGCAAATTTTAAGAAAGTGGCCTGAGCCTTTTTAAATTTTCTTTTAGGACATCTAAAAGTACATAAAATAAAAGCTTCTTTGAAAACATTTATTGATTATCAGTTTACTTCAGGACAATAAAAAGTAAACTATGAAATGCATAAACTGTCCTTAAGAAGTATCTTAAAAACCATTGTTTTCCTCTATGGTCTTTCTTCAGTAGTACCAACTTTTATTAACTGGGTTGATTTTCCTTGCTCAGGGAAGAGGGAGAGGATAGATCATATTCAATGGTTTCTCTAGAACTTGCCTTCAAAATTTCAATGTCACTTGACTTGATATGAATGCAAGTTCAAGGTCTCCAAGTTGGATCTTGCTGATTGCAGTAATTTCAAAAATCATTTCGAATGAATTTTTCTTTTTTGAAAGGAAGAGGCCACCACACATTGTCTGAAACAAAGGGAGGGTCATATTTAAAATTATAGTTCCACTGAACAAAGCAAGCTGCAGTTCTAACCTAGGGTTTGGGAAAGCAGGGAGCTCAAAGATTGGATGACTTTGAGGAACTGAAGTGTAAATTCTTTATTCTCTCTTAAAATATTATATGACTGTTTCATATTGTCTCTTTATAATAGCAAAAATTTTTAAACATCTTATATGTAAACATCTAAAGACAACAAAAATAGAAAAAATAGAGGAAATGGTATATACAGCAAAACTGGGTATCTATCACTGTTTTCAACCATATCTACATTCTGTTCTACTTGCTTCATCTCAGTTTTCTCCTTTCCAACTTTTCAAATTGGAGGATTCTAAATTAAGTCCCATGTATTATATGATTCCTGTAAATGTTTCCACATGTAAATCTAAACATAAGGATTTAAAAATACAATTATGACACCATTGTTGCACTCCACAAAATTAACAGTAGTTCCTCAATCATCAGTCGTGCTCAAATTTTTCCAGTTGTCTAAAAATGTCTTTTTGCAGTTGGTATGTTCAAATCAAAATCTGAATAAAATTATACATTGCACTTGATTTTTATGTCTCTTAAGTCTTTTTAAATCTATAACAGTCTCAACTTCTTTTATTTCCACACCATTCATTTGTTGAAGAAATTGGAGTATTTTTCCAATAGGAATTTCACCCTACAGTGTTAGCCATGTTCCTTTACCTTCCATAATTTTGCAAACTAGGACTTAGATTTAAAAGCTTGAGTATATTCAGGTCGAAATTTCAGATGAGACTATTCCATAGGTGATGCTGGTGCTGGGTACTTCTCAATACATCACATCAGAAGGCACATAATACATTATCCTGATTTTAGGGGTGTTAAGCTATATCAGGGATTTAATCTATTATAGGTTAAAGTTATATTATTATTATTATAAAATGTGCCATCAGTATTTCACTTAAAGGTTTAGCTGTCATTACTAATTGTTGATTGGATCTGTTACATCACTAGTGTTGCAAAATAGTGATTTTTCTAATAATATCAGTACTTCTGTAATTATTCAGGTAATTCTCTAAGGAAGAAATTTCTCCTATCAACTATTTGGTTATTTCAAAATATAGATCTTATAGGAATTTAAGATAAATACTTTTATTTCTTATATAAAGTTTCAGAATAATGAGTTGATGCCCTAGCAACCTCCAGAGGTAATCGATGAGTTTTCTTTCTAGAGGACCATTATGCCACATAGACTTTCATATTTACTATGCAATCCAATCCTTTTCAATTATTATTCTTTTGGATTTTACAGTTATACAATAGTATAATCAATCAGTCCAATCTTTGGCCAGTGAGAGTTCCTTCAAGTTGGCCCTTCTGTCCTTCTACACCTCCTTCCCTCATGTCCTTTGTACATGAGTCCAGTAGATTTAGATTCATAATGCAAAAAAGCACCAAGTTCAAGTAGTAAACTTCCTGCTCTAGATCTGATATCAAATTTTCCTCCTCCAAGGAAGAAATGGTTTTTAGAGTTCACAGTCTCAGCTCAAGGGATGCTTTTTATTCCTGGGTTGTTTTTCATTTTCAATTTTTTTCTCTTAAATTGAAAATCATGGTTCCTAATAACACTAACAAATGACATCTGCTTTATCCTATCATTTATATGTAACAGTTTCAAAATAACAATACCAATGGTAATGCTAATAATAAGACTACTAATTGCAGTTTAAGATTTCCTTTGGTGTTTTTTGTTTGTTTTTGTTTGTTTGTTTGGGAACTAGGAATTGAACTCAGGGGCACTCAACCACTGAGCCACATCCCCAGTCCTATTTTGAATTTTATTTAGAGACAAGGTCTCACTGAGTTGCTTAGCACCTCACCATTGTTGAGGCTGGCTTTGAACTTGTGATCCTCCTACCTCAGCCTTCCGAGCTGCTGGGATTACTTTGTAGTTTTTTTTAACCTTCATATGCACCCAACTAAGAATACATGATCACAAACTGTGTTTTAAGATCTCTTTAAATACGGCTATGCCACCAGTTCTGTAGAATTGATTATTTTAGTTTGACCTTTGAGATTGTTAAATTTTGTTTCAATGTTTTTACTTATGCAAAGTATTTACATGGTCCCAAAGTTAAAACATGACATTCTAGTTGCCATCCCCTTCTTTCATCTCTATTACCTCTTTCTTCCACAGAAAACAAGTTTAAGAAGTATTGCTTCATCTATTTTTGAAAACATAGGCAAATATATATTTATATTCATACTTAATTCCCTTTCCTACATAAAGGTAACATACTATACATATTTTTCTGTAGCTTATTAGGTTTTGTTTTTACTTTTTACATAGAAACATCCCAGAGATCACTTTTATAGCAACATACAAAGATTTTTCTTGATCCTTTTAACCACTACACAGTACTCAGTTTAAGGATATGTTATGCCCTTCACAGGGTAATATTATTTGCTTTCCCACAGCAACTATGAAGTGACTATTTCTCCAAACTTGCCAATGGAAGAGGTTTCTAGAATTTTAGAGTTTTGCTGACATGATAGAAATGTTTACTGCAGTATAATTTTAATTCACATGGCTGCTGTTATGAGCAAGGCTAAAAATCTTTTACTTTTTTAAATTTAATTTTGATTCATTGAACACAAATGGAGTACAGCTATTGTTTCACTGGTTGTACACAAAGTAGAGTCACACCATCTGTGCATTCATACATGTACACAGGTCAATGATGTCTGTCTCATTCTGTTATTATTCTTGCCCCCCAACCCTGATCCCACCCCTCCCTCCCCTCTATCCTATCTACCCTTCTTTCATTCTTGCCTCCCTTCCACCCCGCATTATGCATCATCATTCACTTATCAGAGAGATCATTTGGCCCTTGGATTTTGGGGATTGGCTAATCTCACTTAGCATGACAGTCTCCAACATCATCCATTTACCTACAAATGCCATAATTTTATTCTTCTTTATGGCTGAGTAATATTCCATTGTGTATATATACCACAGTTTCTTTATCCATTCATCTATTGAAGGGTATCTAGGTTGGTTCCACAATCCAGCTATTATGAATTGAGCAGTTATGAACATTGATGTGGCTGCATCATGGTAGTATGCTGATTTTAAGTCCTTTGGGTATAGGCCAAGGAGTGGGATAGCTGGGTCAAATGGTGAATCCATTCTAAGTTTTCTCAGGAATCTCCACACTGCTTTCTAGAGTGGCTGTACCAACTTGCAATCCCACCAGCAATGTATGAGTGTGCCCTTTTCCCCACATCCTCGCCAATACCTGCTGTTGCCTGTATTCTTAATAAAAGACTTTCTAATTGGGAAAGATGAAATCTTAAGGTGGTTTTGATTTGCATTTCCCTTATAACTAGGGATGTTGAACATTTTTTTATAAATCTGTTGATTGCTTGTAGATCTTCTTCTGTAGAGTGTCTGTTCATTTCCTTGGCCCATTTATTGATTGGGTTATTAGTATTCTTGGTGTAAAGATTTTTGAGTACTTGGTAGATTCTCGAGATTAGTGCTCTATCTGAAGTGTGTGTATCTTTTATATTTTTAAGAGAAACTTCCATTTCTTTTTTAGTGAAATATCATATCTTCTGTAATTTTTCTATTGAGTTATTGGTCTTCTCATTGATTTTTGAAACCATATATATGTGTATATATATATACATATGTATGTATATATATATGGATTCCATTATATACATTATATACATAAATTAGCACAGGGAGAGTTCACATGGATTATGTCTTGCCCTACAAGAACATGGTGTGTCTTATTTTATTAAAGTTTACTTTTGTGGCTTCCAAGAGTGTTTCATAGCCTTTCTCATATAACTTGAATATTTCTTATCAGTTTAAGTCTAAGTATATTGTACTTTTGCTACTTTAATGTGGTTTATTTTTTATTCTTTTTCAAATTATGGGTATATGTCTGTGATTTTCTGTGTTTCTGTGTGTGTGTATGATTTTGATTTCTACAGGATAATTTTACATCCTGCTTCTCTATTAAATTTTTAAGTAGCTTTTTCATTACATTCTTTGGGGTTTAAGATATATAATAATATCATCTGAAATAAGAATGATTTTACCTCTTCTTCTCTAATTCCTATCCTACTAATTGCTTTGCCTTTTCTAATTGCATTATCTAATACCTCTAATACATGGTTAAATACTAATGAACAGAATAAGTCCTCTTGTCTTATTCCTAACTAAGGGGAAAAGTCCCGAGCATTTCCCAAATAGGATGAACACTTTGGTCTGGAATTTTACACGCTTTATCAAGTGAAGAATTAATTTTCTCAATTCCTGTGTTTTAACATGGATGGTTTGGCAAGTGTGTTTTTGAACATCATTGGAAATAATGATATGACTTTCTTCCAAGCTCTGTTCATCTGATGAATTATACTGATTTACACGAAGATTTTAGAATCCTCTGGAAATAATCACTTCTGAATATTAATCCCCTTATCTTTATCTGGCAGATAAAGAAACTAAGAGGGAGGAGACATTTTTTAGCTGCTCAGTATCAGTAATCACTCTGATTCTTTGCTCAGCTTCTGGCTTATTTCCTAGATATGTAAGCAAAGACGGAATTGTTTGGCTAAATGTAACTCTATTTTTACGACTTTTGGTAAAACACCATATCCCCCAATGCTGCCTCCACTCTCCTTCTGGCACAAGCACAATCAGGCTCAGCTTTTGAAAAGCAATGGCTTAAGATCTCCATGTCTTAAGAGACCTGTAACAAGTCAAAACGCTCCTCAACCAGGGCTGTAGTGCATACGTTAAGCCCCATTTCTCGTCGGACAGCACAGGCCCAGAATACACGAGCAGATCCAAATTAAATGCAGACGTGTTTCAGCTTGGGAACACAATCCAATTCCAGAAGTGAGAGATCAGCTTTATTAACCAGCCACCCACTATCCCAGGAAGATGGCAAGAATCAAAACCAGATTTTCCTGGTGTTATAAATTTGATTCCTGTCAGCAGGAGCAACCATTCTCTGAAAATCCAACTTCTTCTTTTCTCAGTCCATAATGTCACACTCAAGAACTAAGTCCAACAAGGTGTCTCAAGTTCCCTTTCAGGTGAGAAACCAAAAATAAAAGGCCAAGTATTCTGATGCCTGAGAGGACTCCATTTCTTCACTGCTAGAGGGAAACCCTCTGTGGGAATTCTGGAAGGAGGAAGTGGTGTTACCATTGGGAGATTCCATCCCTCATCAGTTGTCTTCTCAAAAAACCTATTCAGGCAGGTCTTGTTGGCAATAAGCCTCTGCTTTTAATTTCCACGAGACAAGAATAAAGATGAAATGGCCAGACATGTGTTGTGAGCCTCCCTCACTTATCCCATGAAATTAATTAAGTTGACTCTGCAAAACGGGCAACTAGCACTCAGAAGTGCCCTTTCCTTATGGACACACATACACTCAGGCACATGCCCTTCTGAGTATGAATGAGAAGTGGGATCAACCCAAAGTCAACCCTGAAGTCCTCCCCATATTTTTTTAAAAATGAAATTCCTTTCTTTAATAGGTTCTTTTTATATATTAGGCATGGGAGTGATTCTAAAAATATTTTGGATTAGCCAACACTACAGTTCCTTGACATGAGACCAGGGAAAAGAAGATAAAATTATTCAAGTCTTAGAAGTTATGTCTCTACCTAGCTTCTCAAGGCTGGACTTCCCATATCATCATCATTGCCATATCTAACCCTTTACTTCCACCATCTCTATCAGTACCCTAACCATCCTCTGTAGTATTTCCACTGTATCAGGATCTCCACCATCTCCATCATTCCCATCACCACTTCCAACAGTCCTATCACCACCTCCATCAGGAACTTCACCATCTCCATCAATACAATCACATCTCCACCAGTAACTCCACTACCCGCATCAGTACCATTACTTCCGTTAGTACCAGCACGCTCTCCATCAGTACCACCACCACCTTTTTCAGTACCTCTACCACCTTTATCAGTGCCTCCCCCATCTCCATCAGTACCACAACCACTCCCACCTACATCCTGCTATTATGCATTCTCTTGCACCTACTTCTAATGGCAGATGGGGTGACCTGGCCTCTATGACTAAGTAGCCTAATGGCCCTAAGTTCCAAATTGTCAGGAAAATTACTGTTGGTGCAACAAAATGACCTCTTTCTTTCTTTCTTTCTTTCTTTCTTTCTTTCTTTCTTTCTTTCATTGATTGTTCATTTCCAGAACTACAGAGCTATTTTCAGGATAAAGTTAAAAAAAAAAAAAATCCTGGGCTTCAGACCCTGGGGCCTGGGAGAACTATCAGATTCTTTCCCCCACACACAGGCTATTTTTTTTTTTACTGTCTATTTATATTACCCTTGACACAAGTCTTCATATTGCTGTTTGAGCCCTCTTTCCTCTTATTGTGTCATCTTTGGTAGAGATGGAGCCCAGCTGGTGACCCATGCTCTTCCCAGAGATCTCTGTGTTGAAGATGCTTCTCTCTGAATACTAATAAACTGACCTTCAGGCACTGCCTTCAAGCTTCCCAAATGCTCTCTAATCACAGTGACAAACATAGATCTTCCACATCATTTTAGGTATGTTTTATTTTTCTGAATTTGGACATGGAAATTTCCTTTAAAACCTTTGTTGTGATGAGGACCAAAGGGACCATGAGAAATGCAAGTAATAAAAAGATAGCCTCACCCCTCTTTTAACAAGTAGCCAAGAAGATCTTTTCAATGGCAGAACCCTCTGTGATGCTGTGGTAATATTACTAAGGATAAATCAAAAAGAGGGTGTCACCTGTGGACACTATAGACAGTCCAAGTTTCTGAACACCACACAAACGTGGACACTCATCCTGATAGTCTGGATGACAGCATGCTTTCCTCCCTAAACATTCCCTTCTTTTCCTGTCTCCCTGTATCCCTGTCCCTCTCCCTGCTTTGTCTCTGCTTCCTCCCACATCTTATTTAGTTGTCACAGGGAAATCATGGGCCATATGGGGACCAAGCAGGTTTACACCCAGTCACTAGGGGAACACATCATGTCTCAGGCATCAAACTTATAGAGATTCTCCAAGGAATCCCGTCTGAATGATCTTACCTTTGGCAATGTTTCCATCTCTGGCATTAACATAATCCCTGACTTGAAACTTCTCCACAAATGAAAAGCCCATTCTAAACACAAAACAGATGGGAAGTTTCTTAAGGTTTGGTTGGCTAGGGCCTCAGGTTCACTTGTGGCTTATAAGCTTCATCCTCTAAAGGATCATCCAAGGGACTGAAAAATCTAAGGGTCCTTGTCTGCCTATGGTCCCTCTTTCTGGCCTTGGTAACACCTGTTCACATTTTCTTTTTTCTCAATGTCAGAGCACAAAGGAAATCAGATTCTTTTATAGGGAGAATAGCTACCAGCCTGCGGTATGGAGGGAAAGAAGCAGAATGATTTGTAAAATCTCCCGAAGATTTATTCTGATGCAGCTGGGATTGGGGTTGTGTCTGTTTAAAGGTTAGATTTCAGAGCAGCAACTCTGTAGGGAGTGAGATGGAAGAGGGAAGTCCACCTGCTTCTTCATCCATTCATGTGCTACTCACTATGGCCCTCTGAAAGTTGCTTAACTGCTGTGTGCCTCGATTTTCTCATCTATAAAATGGGGATAATGATGGAACTTACTAATACTATAAAGGTAAACATTGTGAGAGTCTGTATATACAAAGTACTTAGGACAGTGATCTGGTAAATTCTAAACAAATAAGTAGGTCAGGTTCAGATCAGAGCAAGGGATAGCTCTCAATGCAGTAGGGAATTTGGGAGATATAGTTTCAACACTTACACATGTCATTTCTAAAATCTTTTTTTAAAAAGAAAAATTTTGAAATAAAATTTATTCTAAGCCCTTAGAATATATTATAAAAAAGAAAATAGAAATTATTATCAAATAATGTAAATGTAGGAAAGTTGTAAAGATTACATTAGAGCTACTTTCCAGTATATAATGTGGGACAGAAAAGTGTTGGAGATTAAGAACATCAGGGAATATGGTTTTTAGGGTCACTTGAAATCAATAGGGGAAAAGAGTGCCTTTTCATTTTCTATTTTGTTCAACCCCACTGCTGTACACAGAGCCTGATGAGGTACACAATAAATATTTGTAGAATGGCAGGACTTGTAACAATCTCCCCATCCTGCCCCTAGTCTCTTTCTAGTGGTATTCACTATAAATGAGTGGTGTTGTGCATAGTGAGCACGTGGGGGGAGGAGGGATGGCGCCATCCCGGGTCCCTTCCTGTCCCCACCTCCACCACCAATCCTCCTGGATTCTGCATCAGCCTCCTAACTGCTCTGTCTCCACTCTCCTGCCTTCTCGTACATTATCCAAAGGGCAGCCAAGGTCATCTGTTAAAAATCCATATCTAATTCAATCATTACTTCAAACCTTTAGTGTTTCCTCAAGGTCATTAGCATAAAATCCCAAATCTTTAAAATATTCTGTCAGATCCTTGGTCATCTCTACCTACTACTTTCACTGACTAATAAGCCTTCTTTCAGTTTCTCTAATGTGACAAGCCCCATCTAGCCTTGCCCCTCCCCTGACTGCTGTTCCTTCTGCCCAGACACCTTTTCCTGCTTCCACTTTAGCTAATTACTATCAACCTAAGGGAAGCGTACTATGATCAGCTACACTTCTGGATTAGGGTTCCTGTTTTACACTGTCACAGAACCCTATCCATCCCCATTATCACTTGGTATGGGCAGTGTGTATAACAACATATGTAACATCACTTTCCCCCCTGGCATCAGCTCCACATGGGCAAGGACCATAGCTGGCTACTTTCATGCTGTGTTTTTAGTACTTAGCACCGAGCCTGGCAGACAGATAGTGGGCACTCAGTCAATAAACATTGAATGAGCAATGAATTAAGGAATGAAGGTATGTGCCCAGCAACCTAAAAGGCATTTCATGTTTGGAAATTTGAAAATCCAGTCTTAACTCTAAATCACTCAGTTAATCAATGAATTCAATCATCTGCTGTACGTAAATAGCATGACATTTGCTTATTCATTCACCCCTCTAGTACCTCGTGTTGATTTTTAATCTGGAGGCAACAGGACACATTCAAATCTGATTTCACCTTTATGGCTTCGTTTTTAGGGTTTCACCCGCCTGAGAGACTGCATCCTGCACGAGAAGATACCAATTTCTTTGAAAGTGGAGGACTCTGCCTGAGTCTCCTTTTCCACATATGAGAAGGAAGGGTTGGATACAACAGGAAGGTAAACAGGTGCACTGAGGGTAGAGACAAAGTTTTGAAAGCCAGTCTCTAAGTCACTGATGAACTAGCAAGGACCTGGTGACCACGCTGTGCTCCGGCAGTGGTGGTCCTCTGCTACCAACTAGACAGTGCTCACTCCAGTTCTATTCTCAACACTGCCACCTTTTGGGGTTTTGGATTACTTTCCTTAGGGGCAAATGTGCTCCTGTTCACGTAGTTCTCTCCTACTACTTCTAGGAGCTGAGCAGAAAATCTAATTTCCAGGGAATAGGTACTTATTTATGCACAGGAAGCATTCCATAAGCATATCCACATAAGAACACCAAGAAAATTCAAATGAAGAGATGGATGTATTTTTTTTCCAAGCTGTACTTTAGGAAACCCAAGAAGAAACAAGCAATAAGCAACTTGCTGCGAGGGAAGAATTTTACACAATTCTGGACTCAAATAGATTTAAAATAATTCCCGTCCTCTGGACTTTCATCTACAGCATGAGGTTTCTACCACTGCCCTTTAGTATCATAGAAATGCAAAGGCCTTCTAAAGCAGGTGTGCAAAAGTAGGATTTGGTGGAAATTTTAAGGTATTTCATATGCCTATAATTCTTTGAAATTGGTCAATACTGAATGGTGTGGATAGAAGTTTTCAATTAAGTAAAATATTTGAATAACCTGTACCTTCTATTGACAGACCACTTAAATAAACAGGAGTCTGTTCAGCAGTGGAAAACACACAATGCACAGAGCAAAGACTGAGTGAAATCATCAATTTATTTGAGACAGAGGAGTTATATCTCCAAGTATGAAGTATATCAAATCAATTTGTAACTTTAGACATCCAATACCTGAGTTCTTACTGAGGTAGAAGAACTTAGTCCTTACATTTCCTCAATAAAATTGCCCTTGATGTTCTGGAATGAGGTTTCTACAAATTTAATATATTGCTCCTGAAATAGCCTATTAAGAATGATGACTTGTTCTAATCTACTGCATTTTCTGGCAGGGAATGTGATTATGATCAGTTGAGCAAAGGTCAATAAGAATGAATGGCATCTGTTCTCAAGGCAGCTATGAGAAAGTTTTCAAAACCAGATAAGAATTTAATATAGGAATTTTTTTGTCTGCCTAATCAAATTTAGATGGCCCAATTCTGCCTGGAATTTGTGCTATAGATTGTAATCTGCAGGTGGTTTATAAATGAGTCATGTGTCTTAGAAGGGAGTTCCTAAAATAGGAACTATTTTTTTTTAGATGGTTCAAAGTTTCTTATTAGAGGCCTGCTTCTCAACAAAAATAACTGTATTTATTCTCATAGTCTGTGTGTGTCAGAAATTCAACAGAAATGGACCAAGTAATTCTTCTGTTGCACAGGGCATTGATCGTGGATGCTAGGTGGTCATTCAAGATGGAGGGTCCAAGATGGTGCCATATATCTGCCTGGCAGCAGGGCAAGGGTGTCAGGAGAGCCAGACTATGCTGGGACCCTCACCTTCTCTTTTTGGTGTTCCGGTCCCTTTACACAGCCCATCCAGCAATAGTCGAACTTCTTACATGGCAGTTCAGGGCTTCAAGAAACAAAGTGGAAGATGCCAGGTCTTTAAAACCTGGGCCTGAACACTGGTACAGTGTCACGTCTGCTGTATTCTGTTTCTCAAATAAGTCACAGAGCCCACCCAGCTTCAAGGGGAGGGAACATAGACACCATCTCTCATTAAAAGTGGCAAGAAAATTTCAGTCATCTTTCACCTGCCCCCAGGGGACCGGAGGGAAATCATCCAAAATCAGAATTTGGGGGTGCCTTCAGGCCACCAATGAACAACCACCAAGGGAATCTTATCATAGTGAAGTCCCAATGTAAACGATTTTTTTAAAAAAATCCACCTCCACTTGCAACACGATTATTAAAAACAACTCTTTTATTTAGCAGAAGTCAGACAGAGATTGAGCTTCAAAATGCAAGCTGTGGGAAGGAACCCCATGGTTGACAGCCTCATGTTCTTTTCCCTTTGAAACAAAGAACTTCCAGAGATAGTCTTCTGTTTTTGAATATAGCTTCCATAATTATGTTAAGAATGCTTACACAATTCACTGAAAAATAAAATGCGATTTTTTTCTAGTGGGGATGTTGGGTCCAAGTTGGAGCTGTCTTTAGTTCCCCTACTGTGCTAAATGACTTCAAACTGGGGCCAGTTTTCCACTCTGGGTACAAAGGAAAAGGAACTAACCCATAATTTGTAGCTTTCCCGGCCAGAGTTGGAAGGCCCCCTGATATATTATTGTTGTCTCAACCACATTGCCAAGGTATGAACTGGTGAACTAGGACTCAAGTTTCAATCTAACTTTGCTACTTCCTCACCCCCCAATCTCCCTTTGACATTCTTCCAATGTTTGTGACTATAATATAGGCTGTGTGTGACTTTGAGAATTTCCTTTTTTGATTCCAGCATGAGCCCAGGCCTATCAAGAAAACTATCAGGCAAAGTAAGCAAAGCAGATGAGAAGTTACTTTTCTATTCTGCATCATCAACATCACTGGGCTCTTGAGTCAGAGGTCCTCAGCTTCAGACGCCTGTCTCCAGGATATTGTCCTCAGAACACGTGCTGGACCTTAGGGCCCCAGCAGAGCCATGAATTAATAATATTGTGAAAGGATTCTTTTCCTTATGGTAGCTTCCTAATGGCTTTAAGTGTTTTAGATCATTAAATTCTTGACCCCCCCCCAAAAAAAAAAGGCGGGGGGGGAAGCAGAGGACAATGAGGGGACAAAGAAAGTAAGTTTTAAGCCAGGCATGGTGGCACATGCCTGTAATTGCAGCAGCTCGGAAGGCTGAGGCAGGAGGAGCTCAAGTTCAAAGCCAGCCTCAATAATGGTGAGGGGCTAAGCAACCCAATAACCCCTGTCTCTAAATAAAATACAAATAGGACTGGGGATGTGGGTCAGTTGTCAGGTGCGCCTGAGTTCAATCCCAGGTACCCCAAAAAAAGTAAGAAAGAAAGTTTTGGTGTAAAATGTTAAGACGCATTGTCATTAGAGAGAACATCAGGATTAATCTCTGAATTGAGAATGTACTATTGAAGCAAACCACATTACTTGATTTCAAATATTTAAGAAACACATGTCATTGGAGGAAAACATCTATTTTGAAAGCAAGGTGTCAGTTAATTGTGAGTGTGTACGTCTGTATCTTTATGATTAGATTTTTGCAAAGGAGCAATCAAATTGGGATATGGTTAACCACTGGTAAACAAGGAATCCACAAGAAGTAATTTATATTCTGAACAGTTTTCCCAAAGACATAAATTCTGTAATGAACCCCACAATCAGTGTTGTGTGTGTAGGTGGCACAGCAACTGTATTTTGACCATAGGACATGTGATTTGCATGAGATATAGTGATGACAACCTCAAAGGTTACATGGAAATTATGCTGCATTGGCATTTGCCTAACAACCAGCATGCAAAGAGCCCCAGATCTGATTCTCACGCAACTGCTACAGATCATAGCAGTGAAACTTTTAACTCATGCCATCACTTACTCCCTCTTCTCTGCTGCAACGTGATGAGTTTGCACTCTCTAATAATAACCAATATCTGAAGAGTGATCTAAGCACCTCATCTGTATTAACTCATTGAATCCTTACAACCCCATTTTACAGATTGGGCTTAAAATGAATTGTCCAAGATGACATAACCGAATGGTAGATGTGGTAGCCAGCATCTAAGATGCTCCTTAATAATCTTCAACTTCAGGTATCCATGGCCTTGTGCTGTTCCACCACATACTGTATCATGTGACCAGAAGAATATAGCAGAAGTGAGAGGTCCACATGGAAAGAACCTGAGGTGTCTTATCAACAGCCTGCCCTGTGAGTGAGCCACCTTGGAGCTGATCCACCCACCCCAAGTGAGTCTCCATGGCTGTAGCCCTGGCTCACACCATGACTTCAGCCTTGGGATACTCAGGAGAAACAGGACTGATGATCCCCCAAGTTCTGGGATGATTTCTTAAACAACAAATACTTCCTTACGATGGTGTCTCTGGGATTCCAACTTGAGTGAGCTGAGGGTAGCATTCATTCTCTGGACTATGGTACTGAATTACCTCTCCTACACTAAAGCTTATCTTCAGGTTCATTTTGCCTATCTTTCATCTCTGGCCCCTTTAGATACAATTTCTCATTTCCACAAGATAGAAGATGGCACATAGTAGGGGCAAGAAACCAGGGGAAAGGATGATGACTGGCAGCTCCTCCTTTCCACTAACCAAAAAATCATCAAGGCCCTGTGCTGGGAGTCAGAGATTGTCACAGCCCGAACCCAGACTGTATATGGCAAGAGTTGCACAGGCCAGGAGAGGCCCTGCCAGCTGAGGCAGCCTGGGATTGTGGGGGTAAGTGGGCTTTGGCTGGGCATTAAAAAATAAGCAGTACCAACAGGAGAGAGGACAGAGAAAACAATGGGGGTGTGTTGCAGTGGATTGGGGAATACAAGTCAAACTTGAAGCAGGAATATGTCAGAGACCAAACTTTCTGGAACATTAGTTTCCTGAATCAGGTTGAGGGGAAGCAAGGCTACACCTCCCAGTGTCCAAGACCACAGGTGCAGTAGCCAACAGCTGGTTCTGTCTTCTACCTGCTCCTCACTCCCTGGCCATGGGGCTCTGTGGCAGGCACTTTGCTTCTTGGACTCCCAATTTCCTCATTTATAAATGTCCTTCCTTACATGTCTGTCATGAGGTCTTTGAATTCACTAGCAAATATATTTTGAGCTCCAACTTTCTGCCTGGCACAGTTCTAGGCTCTTGGGCTCCACATGCAAACGAAAACAGACTCACATGTATTTTGCCACTAACAAATACTGACATGTTTTAACCCAGAGCAGTGCCTGGAACCAAATTAACAGTATTCTTAATAAATTAATTGCTAAGATTAAAAGAAGATTTGGGCTGGGGTTAGAGAGTGTTCATAAGAACATGGTTTCTAAATCAGTGAAATTAGCAGATTTTTGCCTGAGGCACTCAATATAGAGGATAAACAAAAAACCAGATCTTGTGCCCAGAAACTATTCTGCCCCCTGATAAAGCAGAGGCCTTGAAACCTCAGCAATGAGTCACTCAGAGGGTCAGTAGAAACAAAAGTTCTGGAGAGAGCCCTGTGGGATGCCTTGCCATCTGAAGCACATAGGAACCAGACACCATCATTTTTAGCAAATTGTTGTTTTGTTTTTATTTAAAGGCAGAACTCTATGCTCTGGCTGTGAATGAATCACAGACACTAAACTGCACCAGATTTCCCAAGTTCCATTAGCTTTTCACTCAATAGCTCTGCCCTAAATAGAGCTCTGCCCTAAACAAAGCTCTTTGCTTTGACGTGAATGTCTGCCAAGTTTTTAAACGCTTCTCTCTAAGAAATGTCACTCTAGAGGATACAGCATCTCTATTTTAGTCCAAAGAAGAGGATGCATGTATCAGAGAGATGCAAGAGCAGGGCAGGAGGAGTGGGTGGAGGAAAAGATTTCCTACAATGTGAGGTGTGTGTAGATGAGATACCATTGTATTTTCACAGAGGAGTTAACCCAACAGTATGTCTTCAGAATATGAACTTGAACCCTGGTGTGTTCCTTGAAATGCTCCCTACCCCTCGTTCCTTTCTTCTTTCCTAAGAGTTACCACTGGTGTTCACTCTGCCTCCCTCCCAAAATATCCTTGAGACTATAAGGACAGAGTAAAATATAGCCAAACACTGAAAAGATTTGGCCAAGAACACTATTAAAAAAAAAAAACAAATTTCTAAAATATTTCTAGCCTGAGTGGATTCACTTTGTATGTCTATGCCAAATTCAGGGACCCACATGAAACTTTCCCCCTCTGTGTATTATAGCACTTTCTGGACCAAGAATGGT
This sequence comes from Glaucomys volans, assembly GCA_020662805.1. Classification (NCBI taxonomy): domain Eukaryota; kingdom Metazoa; phylum Chordata; class Mammalia; order Rodentia; family Sciuridae; genus Glaucomys; species Glaucomys volans. Next base: position 426,908 of record JAJEJO010002975.1, read on the forward strand.
ATCTGAAAAGAAGTAAAAATGTAACACATAGATATAAGGTTATGTTTCTCTCTGTATCACCCTCAATTAAATTAATTATAGTGTCAGGAGGGAGCAGAGGAGAAAGAGAAGGAAAGTCACCTTGTCAATGACGTCACTGAGGGGAGTGGGCCTGGTTAGTGAAACAGCCATCTCAGCCTTTGCCATAATAAAGTGTCTGAATGAAATTCCCCAAGGAGGAAATCACTGCAGGAACAGGATCTGATGAGGATACAAGGGCTTCTCTAGGGCATAGTACTAGACTGGTCTCATGGCTAGATGATGTGCCTTACTGGTTTCCTGGGTTAATAAAGTAAATGCCTTCAATTCTTTACACCGTTCCACTTTTCCATTAAAGACTACATGATAAGACACACTTAGGTCCATCTAAGGCACAAGAAGGGTGCCTTAGATCCAGTTGGAACTCTATAAATTCCTGATAGGACTAAGCACTCTACAAACATGAACTCTTCCCCTCCAATCTCCAGGGTTGGTATTTCAGTTGTACAAATGATAAACCCAGGGTCATAGAGGGTAAGTGCGTTGCTCAGAATCACACGTCTCATTGGTGTACAACCAAGATTGGTAGCCAAGCTCATTTGGCTTAAATCCTGTGGTCTTTCCCCACAACCATCACCACTTGCCTCAGGCTTCAGGGTTATGAAAAATGAATGAACAGGCCTCCCCTGGAGCTAACTTTAGCCAAGGGGTTCTGTACATGGGGTTTTCTACAAGAATGCTATAAGGCATTAATTCTGGATATTATCTTCATACTATAGATAAGGATACTGAGGGTCAGAGAAGTTGAGAAACTTGCCGGAGTTCCACAGCCCACAGCCGGCAAGTCCCTACCTGCTCAATCTGAAGCCACCCTGTACAGCTGGACTTCATCAGCTCAGGCTTCTCCAGCAGTCGGGAGCATTGCCTCGGCAGACCTGAGAAGGTAGGAGTTTAACTTCACCTTTAATCACACGAAACACCAGGATGATTCACATACCCAGCTACCTTTAGACAACTAACCAGTGTTTCCTTCAACCAACTAGACTTCAGATCCACCTCATTTCCTTTCAGTAGAAGGGAACTTGTATATGAAGGACTTGTCAGTGGAAAACTTAAAGCCATTTGTAGTGAACTTTAGATTTTTCTAATTTCCCTTACTTTGTTTCTTTTTGTGTTTATTTCCTTTTGTGATCCTAAGAGCTGCACTAAATTCTATCTGTCTCCACCTGGTCCTCTGGTGTTCCCTTCCTGATCTCCCTGCTAAAATTGTAATAAACGCCTTTACTGATTAACTAAGCCAGAGTAGATTTCTGTTGCTTGCAAAGAACCTGATTCTCTACATGTCAAATATTTAAATATAACTGATTGATTTATACTTATCCAGAATCCATTTAGATATAAAATTAAGTAATCCAAGTTTCATGATTTTTAGGAGAAAAAAGACAAAGGACAGGAAACTAGGAGTCTTGCTATTTTTGCTTTTGTTGATTATTTATATAATTTGGGTACATCGAACAATTATATATTTCTTCACCTGACCACAATATTATATTTTTTGTCATAAATACCCCATGTATTCTAGAAATAAATAAGCAGTCATTACTATAAGAGTGTCTGTGCATATATGCCCATATTCCCTACACTTTCCTTATATCTGTTAGAATGAAAATATTTAATGTCTTCATGTCTATGACTGGACAAAAATATTAAATTTTTGCAGCAATAATTCTGCTGTGAAATTCCAAAGTGACACCTGCATCAAAAAAATGATATGTGTTTAGTATTTTATTAATAATCCATTGCCACAATGATACAGGGCAATAAGCCTCCCAAAACTCAGTGATCTATAATAATAGGTTTTTATTCAGCTCACAAGTCTAGGGATCAGCTGGGCACTGTCTCTGGACTTGGCTGAGCTTACTCATACAATGACAGTCACCCAGGTTGGCTAGACATGTCTGCTGAGCTTGGCTAGACTCTGATATGGCAGAGCTGTCTATCAGCTGGCCTAGGAGGGCCTCCTAGGGGACAGATGGGATGACTTTCCAGCATAGGGATATTATCATGATGAAGACAGAAAGAAGAAGCACCTTTTAAAGAATCTGCTCATCTCTGCTTTTCTCCAGTCTGCTAAGACATGTCCAAACTCAGAACTCAAGGGAATTCAAGGTCAGAAAAAATACCTCTCTTTGTCCTTTCTTTCTTGGGTGCTAGAGATGGAACCCAGATCATGCATGCTAGGCAAGTCCTTTTCCACCAAGCTAGATCTAAGCCTTTTTCTTGGGAAAAACTGCGAAGGCATATCACAAAGAGCACAGACACAGATAACTTGGGACTATTAATTCAATTAATCTACCACAAATACAGTTATTTGCAACCTAGGACCTTATATAATTTAGAAAAGTGATAGACAGTAGTGCTTTCTGTATACAGAATATAACATTTCTATTTTTCAAAATACTTTAGTTCCAACAATATTAAATTTAGTATCTACTATGTGTTCCACAGGAGGAAAGGGACCATAGGTGATTTTGAAAAGGTATGATGCAGAGAAATAAGGAATCATGTGAGCTCCCTGAACATTACATGGTTTCTAAACTCATCAAGTATACAAAAACAGAGTTCATTTAAATCTCTTCTGTTCTTTCAGAGACAGGCTTCAAAGTCAAAGTAGTTAAGATATTTATCAAAGGCAAGTTTGATGGTTTGGTATCTATTATTGCGATGGGACAGAATGTGGACACATTCTGACCAGAGAAGCCCTTAGTGGTGAGGGCTGCAGGGCCCCGTTAAGGGTCAGATATCAGAGAATGACTCCATAGTGTCTTTGATACTTAGACAAGCTCTTCCAATTCCTCACATAAATGGGTTAGCTTTAGACACAGGTCCTCATGAGCAAACACCTTCCCTGTCGCTTGGATCTTTGATGTCCCCAAAGGCCCATGTGTTAATGGTGCAGCCTCCAGAGTGGCACTATTGGCAGATGGTGAAGCCTTCCAGAGGTGGGCCCTTATTGGAAGTCTTGGATCACTGGGGATGAGTCCTTGGAGGAGATTGTGGGGCCCTGGCCCCTTCTTTCTCTTTGCTTCCTGACCATGAGGTGAGTGGTTTTCATCCACCATACTCTACTGCCCTGATGTGCTGCCCTACATTAGGTTCACAGCAATCGGCCAACTGATCATAGAATGCAACCTTCAAAACTATGAGCCCAGCTGGGCGTGGTGGCGCACGCCTATAATCCAAGTGACTTGGGAGGCTGAGTCAGGAGGATCATGAGTTCAAAGCCAGCCTCAGCAACTTAGCGAGGCCCATAGCAACTCAGTGAGACCCTGTCTCTAAATAAAATACAAAATAGGGCTGGGGATGTGGCTCAGTGGCCGAGTGTCCCCGAGTTCAATCCCTGGTTCCAAAAAAAAAAACAAACTATGAGCCCAAATAAACCATTACTCTTTGTAAGTGGATTATCTCAGATATTTTGTTATAGTGGCAGAAACTGACTAACACAACTGTCCTTGAGAATTCAGATAGGACATCAGCAGCCTAGATCCTTCCTATGAGTCCAGTCAGGAAAAATCAGCACAGACTGATGCTCAGATCCATCCATGTAAAAATGGGACATGGACAGATGTATGTGTGCATGTATACATCCACAGTAGGAGTTAGATAAAGTAGCTAATTAACAGACAAATAGAATACTTAAACTATTTTAAGAAGCAAAAGGAATTGCACCACCACAATCACCATTTTTTTATGTCCGAAGAAAACCCTCCTTCTGAGCTGCTTGGTGAGTGATAGCATTAGGACAGGAGATTGATCTTAAGTGCATGGCAGAGAAGACAATGGTGGCAGATGGCATCTGTCAAAAACACTGAGGCCTCCTAAACATATTGTTTTTATGACTGATTCACTTGCAACTTTCCTAAACAAAATCAAAAAGATTTTCCAAGTGAACTGGGGCTGTGACTCAGTGGTAGAGCTCTTACCTAGCACACTTAAGGCCCTGGGTTCAATCCTCAGCACCACATAAAAATAAAATAAAGGTATTCTGTTCACCTACAACTAAAAAATATAAAGTAAAAATAAGATTTTACAAGTGAAACAATAATATGCTCATCTAGCAATTGTTGAGTAGAATATGCACTCTGACCACTAAAAAAGCAGAAAGCAAGTTAATAATAATAATAAAATAGCTATATAAAATTTAGAAATTCTCCCAAACCTCAACACTTTTGTGTCCTAACATATATTGCCTAAACTATATGAGGGATGCCTTCTGAGTCATTGGTAATTTCTAGTTTTTGCTGCATAAATTAATGGAATGACAACCAGAATCAGAATCAAAACATGGAGGCTGCCAGGTCCACTCTGCTAATACTTTGGGTGCATTCTACCATTTCTTTGTAACCTAAGTTCCTCCTCTGTACAACTCCTTATGCAAGTTTTTCTTTGTGAAAATCCTAGCAGTTTGCACCGGAAAGTCTTTAGAATGAACCAAATACAATTAAGTATATTTTTCCAACATATAATGTTGCAACGAAAAGGCAAATAGTAGAACCATTTTCCCCAAACCATTTAACAGCCTCCAGGGAAGCATGGTTTCCTTTCAAAGTTAACTATATTTCAATTCATAGAATGTTTTTATTACCCAAATTGGACTAAGTAATTGATTGTTTTGGAACCGATTCCTCCATTGTCTCAATAACAATCAGCTAATGAAATATTGCATCGTAAAAGGATAACCTGAAAAGATTCAGGTAATATTTCCTGTAATCCCTTGCTATAAAACCAGCTTGCCTTCCCCAATTACTCTTTGACTACTCAAGATATGATCACTACATTTAAATCAATCTTTAACTTGACACACATACCAGTTTGCTAGTATACAGCATTCACCCAACTGAAACAGAGCAGTAGTAACATTTTTATACAGCATGTATATAATGTAGGTACATTCTAGAACAGTCCACAAAGGTATAGAATGTAACCAGCACTATAACTCTTACATGGTGCATTTAAAAAATTTTTAAATTTTCAATGGACCTTTATTTTATTTATTTACATGCAGTGCTGAGAATTGAACCCAGTGCCTCATGCTAGGCAAGCTCTCTACCACTGAGCCACAACTCCAGCCCAATATGGTGCATTTTTAAAATACTGAATTTATAAATGATGGAGTTGAACACTGTCTTTTTCTTCCAATTCTCAGCTTTGTCTCCTTTCTTTATTATTCCAACCATCACCCATAAAGAGCACTTACTAGCACTTTGGATGCCAAGTACCATACTACAGAGAACTGAAAGACATCAACCCTGCTCTTAGGAAGCAGACAATATTAATAATGAAAAAAGATTTGAACATATGAACACAATTACATAGCTATCAGTATGTATCAAAAACAGTCCATGATAGCATCATATTCATGGTCCTCTATGTTAGTCTGCTTTTCATCACTATGACAAAATACTTGAGAAAACCAACTTATAGGAAGAAAGATTTATTTTGGCTCATAATTTCGGAGGTTTTGTTTCATGGTTATCTGAATTATTTATGTGAGAATATCATCTCTGCATTCTCAGAGCTGTGAACCCAGTCAAAAACTAATGTCATCTTGCTCAAAGTCCTAGATGCTAACCATACAAAGATGGTGCCATTCTAACTGGTATATGGATCAACATCACTTTCTATGCTCCACCTGGCCACGGCAACCAAGAATTGCTTTGACACCATCATGTGCCTCGAGCTAAAAGAATGCTCCTTCTTTTAAAGTTGGTATACTCTGTAGTCTTAACTAATGTAGATAATTCAGAGGTATTTTCCTTCTAGTTCCCCGAATCACAAAATAAGGTCCTGGTACCTTCTTTTAAGACAGAGTCCATGCTGAATAATAACTGATGTTACTGGCAGAGATAGCACTTGGTTGGACACTATGTCATGTTGTACTAAGGCTCGGCCACATGACCAGTACCTAGTTCTCTTATCCAGATGCATTAGCTGGGAAAAACTGAAAATCCCCTTATATTTCCACCCATTTCCAAAGATTCAGGTTCTTTGTTAATGTTTTTAAAAGACATAAACTCTTTGAGAAATTGAGGAAATAATAGTAAAAAAGCAACAAATATAAGTGCTCTTCTTGGAGTCAGGAATATTCTGAGTCTACAGATTAAAGGGCATAAGTCTGTTTTCATTCAAAATTATGTAAAACACCCTAGCAATAAAACACATTACTACACATAGGAATGACTGCCAGCCCTGATTTATGTTGTATCATATGAAATCTGCCAGTGGCAGAAGAAAGACTGTAAAGTGCTCTTGAGTTCCTCAGAAGGAAGTCATCAGAAATGCCCGAAGTAAATCATGGGCATTAAGCAGTTAAAGGGCACTTCGTGTTTCCAGAATGCTGTGCACCTATGAGCTAGTTTCCCACATTGTTTTCCTGGGTTGCAATGCCCCTTGAAGTTTCACCTTTCAAAGAGAAGATAATAGAAAAGGGAAAAGAAGTAGATTCCAAGAGTAAGTTACATTAACATGGACGTTCAGAAAAAATGACTGGAAGTCTGGAAGTGACCAAAGAGGTTTGATTAAGGTAGAAACTCCATCTCTGTAATTAAAGCAAACTAAACTCCACTCTATCTCAGTCTATATATTGAAGTATAGAATGTCAGATTTTCATGTAATTTTTTGGTTGGAAATTGTTAGGGTCAGGGATGGAGACTCACTGGTTCAAGCAAAAGCCTACCACCTGAAGAGTTCTGTAAAGGTTTAGTGGGTAAGTAGTAGAGGTGCATTCTAATAACTTCAGGCCTGAGAAGTCTAAGAAAGAAGGCAAGGAAAGCAAACGCTACTGGTCTTTTGACCTGCAACTCCCTCTGAAAAGGCTGGGTGAAAAGCCCTAATCTGAAAAGAAAGAAGGTTTCATGGGTGTCCAGACAGGCCTCAGAGATGAACAGGGGCTTCATCTGAGCTATTCAGTGTTGCATGTCCACAGAGGAATTAGACTTAGGAAGAAAGATATATCCCTGACCCGATCCTTTATCCTGAAACATCACTCTCCATAGGCTTGTGAGGCATGGAACTGAGCAGAACTGGATAGGCATCAAATCCAAAGTCCTTTTCTCTGTTTTTTTTCCTCAATAATTTTCCTCTGTTAGGATATCCAGTCATATAATATATAATAAGGCAAGAAAAAGAAAGCAAAGGCATAGAGATCAGCAAGGTAAAGATAAAACTGTCCTTATTTGCAAAGAACATGATTGTCTACATAGAAAATCTCAAAAGATCTACCAAAAAATTAGAATAAATAAGATCAACTAGCCTACAAGATATAGGACAAACATACCAAAATTGGCTATATACTATAATGGCTATATACTAGTAATGACATGTAAAATTAAAAATAGAAATTAATTAAAAATAGAATATAATTTGCAATTGCTCAAAACATTTAAATCCTTAGACATAAATCTAAAAAACTTATAGAGGACTTTGTATGACTGAAAACTACACAATGATGATGAAAAAATCAAACTAGATCTAAATAAATAGAGATATACTATGTTCATGGACTGGAAGTCTCTGCATAGTTATTAAGTATCCCTAAATATCATACAGAATTAATACATTTCTATCATCTTCCCAGCAAGAATTTCTGTAGATACAGACAGAACTATTCTAAAAATTTATATGGGAAGGCAAATGAAATAAAAGAATTCACACAATTTTGAAAAATAATAAAGTGGAAGTAATTAATCTTCTCAATTTCAATACTTACTTTGTAACACAGCAATTGAGACTGTGTGGATATTGTTAGAAAGACACACCAACCGATGGAACAGAATACATCTCTCAGAAATAGACTAAAAAAATACAATTAGTTTTTGATAAAGATGCAAAGGCTATTCCATAGTGGAAGAATAGTATTTTCAACAATAAGATAGGGAAAAAGAAGAAGAAAGAGGAGGAGGAGGATGACAACAATTACAAACCTAAGTCTTACATTTTATACAAAAACTAACTCAAATTGCATCACAGGCTAACATGTAAAACAGTAAAACCTTTAGGAAAATATCTTCAGGATTCAGGTTTTGATACAGATTTTTGAACTTGATACCCAATGCATGATTCATGAAATTAAAAGTTAATAAATTATACTTCATCTAAACTAAAACTTTAGCTTTGTCAAAACCCTATTAAGAAGAAAAGACAAGCTACAGAGTGAGAGAAGTGATTTGCAAAGCACACATTTGACAATGGACTATTTAGAATATACAAAGAACTTTCCAAACTCTACAGGGAAGAGAGTGAATCATCCAATGAGAAAAAGGCAAAACATATTCATATAACCACTCTGGAAAAGTCTGGTAGTTTCTTAATAATGAAACATCCAACAACCATCTAACCCAGCAACTGTGCTCATGGGCATTTATCTCAGAGAAATGAAGACCTGTGCATACACAAAAACTTGTATGTAAATATTTATATTTGCTCTCTTCATAAGGACCAAAACACTAGAAATAGTCCAAATGACCTTCAGTGAGTATATAATTAAACAAACTGTGGTATGTCCATAGCATAAAATACTAGCCAGCAATGAAAAGGAGTAATCTGTTGATACACAAAACAACCCAGATGAGGGGCTGGGGATGTAGCTCAGTGACAGAGTACTTGCATAGCATCTTGAAGTCCTGAGTTTAATCCTACCACTGCAAACAAACAAACAAACAAACAAACCCTCAATGAATCTCTGGAGAATTGTACCGAGGGAAAAATGTCAGTCAAAAAAGGTTGCATACTAAATGATTCCTTGTATATAATTTTTCCATAAGTTATAGAAATGGGGAATACATTTGTGGTTGCTGGGGGTTAAGGTAGGAGTGGTATGTGGGATGTGGCTATAAAAGGGAACATGAGAGATACTGTTGTGATGAAAACATTCTTCATCTTAATTATTAATGTCAATAATAACTGATTGTACTACAGTGTTGCAAGACATTGCCATTGAGGAAAACTGTTGTGTACATGATCTCTTTATATTATAGCTGACAGAGCACAAGAATCTACATTATCTCAAACTAAAAGTGCAATTAAAAAAAAAATTTTGTCATGTAAGAAAAACCTTCCTGCACCTGGGCACAGTGGCCCATGACTGTAAACCCAGTGACTTGGGAGCCTGAGGCAGGAGGATCACAAGTTCAAGGCCAGCCTCAGCAACTAGTGAGGCCCTAAGCAACTTAGCAAGACCTTGTCTATAAATAAAAAATAAAAAAGGACTCGGGATGTAGCTCTGTAGTAAGGGACTCCTGGACTCAATTCTTAGTACTGAAAACAAACAAACAAGCAAACAAAACAAAAAAGAAAAACTTATCTGCAAAGATTAGGGTACCATCTCTCCTCCCAATCACCTTCAAAGCTAAAAATTGCATTCCAGGAATATTGTGTAGCCCAAAGCAAATTTGTTGATAGCATCCTCATATTTGTATTTATTTCAAGGAATAATTTTTAACTAACTGCAAATACATTAACCTTGCTTCTAACCATTTTTAGGTGAATTTTTTAATGACACACTTTGAAATGAGATGTACCTGACAACTACTAAAATGACATTTCTGAATCATAGGGGGAAAATCATTTCTCCTCAAAGCAAGTTTAGTTCTAATAGAAAATGCACAAATATTAAGTAGTGTGCTCTTGGCATGACATTTTATATTAATTCTTCATTTTATGTACGTGGGAATTTACACACCCCAATTTTATACTAGAATCTTTGCCAAAGTTTCCCTCTTGTCTGAGGTCCAAAGTTTCTGGCTGGAGTTTCATAACAAAATATGCATTGTTTCCACTGGGGTTTATACCAGAAATAATTAGGTAAAATGGTGGTATAATGGAAACAATACAGCTTTTGTAATTCATTATTGCATTGTTGCTAAAATTCACAACTTTCAGCTTTTGAAGAACTATATGGTTAGTTGCTGCAAATTCCCAGGAGGAACCACTAGTAATATAAAAACATCTTTATTTGATTCCATTATCGTGATTTCAGAAACTTTAACCCAAGACACTGTTGATTTTTGCAGACTCTTAATATTAAAAGGAAAACTTCATGTCTGTGCATTAATGAATGTACAAAGTTCAAAGCTTAATTCAAAAATTGCACAAAGCGTCACTCACTCTCTGACATCTCCTTACATTGCGTTGACAGACTTTGGTTTAACAAACCCCTCTTCCTGCTTCCGGCTCTGCCTGTAACTAGCACTGCTTTATCTAGATCTCAAGTTTTCTATTCTCCATATTAAATTTTTTATTCACTATTTCCCTGGAGTAGTTTTGAAGGTTAACAACATGCTTGCAAAGCACTTTTAGGTTACCAAAGGAAAGTAAATGAGATTTTAATGAATGATGATTTAAGTATACTCTAAATATGAAAGGTCTTCAGAACTTCTGGACTTTTTTTTTTTTTTTTTTTGTACTGGGGATTGAACTCAGGGGCACTCAACCACTGAGCCACATCCCCAGCCCTATTTTGTATTTTATTTAGAGACAGGGTCTCACTGAGTTGCTTAGTGCCTCCCTTTTGCTGAGGCTGGCTTTGAACTTACGATCCTCCTGCCTCAGTCCCCCAAGCCTCTGGGATTACAGGCATGCACCACTGCTCCCAGTTACTTCTGGACTTTTTTTTAAAAATCTGACAAATGTGCTGGGTACCCTGAAAGGTGCTAAGAGGGGCATGAAGGCAAGCTGGAGCTTCATTCTTAAGCACAAGACAGAACTTCAGAGTTGCAGAAAGAAAATCATTGGAGCTAATGTTCATTCTCACTCACCCCAAATTCCTTTCTAGATGCATTTCGGGGTTTTCATAAAGCAAATAAAAACACAATTTATTTCACCAATATCATCAGAAGTGCTGGCACAAATATGTGGTCAGATGTCCAGAGGAAGTAGCTCAGGGATGTCAGGAGGAGTAACCCAAGCACATTGTCACACTTGCATACCATTAATCACACCCAGAGACACTTTTTATTCCTGTCCTTACCGATATTTAACTCCATGGTCATCAATCTGGAGGGTGGAGAATGAGTACCAGCAGTGTTTAGGGGATTCTCTAAACTCCAGGAAAGCACATCTCCTACTGGCAACCCCATTTCTTTATGGAAAGCTGTGGTTTTAAATATTATATCACTTATTTTGCACTTGTACATGTTTATCTCTTATTCCCACATTGAATTGTAGGTTTCTTAAAGACAGAGATAAAAGCTTACACATTTTAAAAAATTTCTTCCAGTGTTTGAGCAGTTCTGACAACATTAAGATTAAAATTTTCTATATATCAAAAAAAGAAAAAATACTATAAATACAATTTGAGGTCAAATGACAAAATACTAGACTTTTTTGTACCATTGCAATAGATCCTATCTACAATATAGACTTAAAACCTCTTGTGAGTAATTGGGAAAAAATACATTTCCCTCCCCCAAGTAGGCAAAGAATAATAAGAATAACAGGTGAAATTTAAGAAAATAAATAAATGACCAATAAAAAATTAAAATTATGGGCTGGGATTGTGGCTCAGTGGTAGAGAGCCCACCTAGCATGGAAGATAATGGGTTTCATCCTCAGCACCACATATAAATAAATAAAATAAAGGTGTTGTGTCCACCTACACACACAAAAAATTAAAATAAATAAATTAAATAAAGGTATTGTGTCCATAAAAAATAATAAATTTAATTAAAAATATGGTCAGCCCTACAAATCACCAGAAAGGTGCAATTTGGGGTAGGGATGTAGATCACATACCTAGCATGTACAAAGTCCTAGGTTCAATATTCAGCACCAAAACAAAAAAACAAAAAAAGTGTAACTTTAAGCATTAGTCAGATGGCTTCATCTACTAAAATTTCTACAAAAATTTTTTAAATGATTACATTTTTTATAGTTTTTTTAAGAAATGGTTCAGCCCATGTTTTGGGGAAAAGTGTACATCCTTGTGACATTGCTAGAAAAGAGTATATGTCATTATGGCATTGGAAACAGTGTGAATGTATGATAACAGGAAATTTACTATTTAATTGGATTTGGTATATGCAAAAAATGAGATATAATAAGGTCATTTAAAGTATTGTTACAGAAAAATATTTAATGACATGGAAAATGAAATGCATTATTAAGTAGTGTTATGTAGAAAATATGAAAACATACAGAAATATAAACATTGTTTTCATGATAGGATGAAAAATGCAAATGTTTAATATTTTGGGGTTTAAAATAAAGACTTTATTACATTTGTAGATCTTCAATGAAAGAGTTTTCTTTTGTTTTTTGGAAAAAAAAAATAGTGGAATCCTGTCTTTCAGTTTTCTCCTATTAACTAGGAATGATTCCTTACATAACAGGCAAAAATTTCTTCATGAAATTTGGGCCAACAGACAGATAAAATATATCACTTACTAGAAGATCAACATATGGCTTCGTCTTTGGCAGTCACAGAAAGGTCCCACTAGAGACTGAGGGTCTCTTCACCATGGATTTGGTTACAGAGAACATGATCTAGGGTGCTGAGTAAGGGTCCTGTAGAGACCAAGTAGAGATGATCAGAGTGCTTCCCCTGCCTGCAGGAGAGCTGACATTCTGTCTACTGCTCCTCAAAACAAGCAGGATAAGCACCGTTGACCTCTGACCCTGGAGCAGCCTTCTAGAAAGTTCTCATCTGTCTTCTGCAAAAGTCTCCTTAGAAAGCCACATCCTCAGGCGTTCAGACTATCACTCACATCATGTGTTTCTGTGTTGTTGAATCAAGAGTTCAACATTAGGTTTGGTAGTAGGATCTAGAATATATTGAGTCCCTGTGGTCCAGGCTTCCTCAGGGAAGCCGCACAGCAATGCTGGAATGACTGAGAGAGTGTTTCCATGTTACTTTAGATTCCTCCTTGCTCACAGCCTAGAAGTATGAGTTTAGCTCCATTTCTAAAGCACCTACATTTTTTCTATCCCTTCCAAAAAAGAAAGCATTCCTGCTTTTCTCTCCTCCCAAGGTCCCCTCCCTCCCACTCCATGAAATTCACCTGAACTCTAACACTTATGACACTGCTCCACAGAGCCCACCAATCAGTCTCTACACAAAAATCTGCTCAAATATTTTACCTAATTAATCACACATTTAACCAAACTGATGGTCCAAAAAAATCCAAATGGCTAAACTGGAATGGATGTGGAAATAGAACAGACACACCTCAGTCCTCAGTGTTCAGTGCTTCAGTTTGGATCTTAGGTGTTCCCCAAAGGCCTATGTGGTAAAGCTTTGATCCCCGGCCTTGGTGCTAATGGGAGGTTATTGGAAATCCTAGGAGGTGGAGCCTAGTGGGAGGTTTCATTGCACTAGGGGAGTGTGTGCAAAGGAGATTATGAAATGCTGGTGAGCAGCTCTGCACCACCATACAATCCCATCACAGCATCCACCATGCACTCCCATCATGGCATCCTGCACAGGCCCAAACCATTAGGTCCCACCTGTAATGGACTGAAACCTGCAAAACTGTTGAGCCAAAATAAACTGTTTCTCTTTATAAATTGATGACTCCAGGCATTTGTTTCAGTCACAAAAAAGGGACTGATACACCCAGCAAGGCCGTGTACCCACAGCCCAGGAACTGAACCTAAGCTGAAATAAAATCATTAGGCGTAAATGCCTACCACAGCAAGTTGCTCCTTTCCCTCCCATTGTGTACAGTGCTTCTCCTGAGGATGGAAGCAGGCACAGATCTGAAGTGAAAACCACTCTCCAATACTACTGGGTTACCCAGCCATACAAAAGACTCAGAGTCCAGAGGGACCACTTTCTTTCCAATGTGGGTAGCTTCCTTCTGGTATCCCTCATGGAATAATGCAGTCTTTTACTTTCACGTGTTCAGTACCCTTCAGAGTGGCCCAGTCCATGAGGCAGCTCCAATGGTTACACAGGACATTCTTCTGTCGAGTTAAAATCCGTCTTTCTAAGTCTCCCCCTCTGCTTCTAGTTTCATCTCTATGGAAGAAGGGGTCAAAAATCTAATTTCTATTTGTGCAATTAATTATGATGTCAGTTTGGTTTTACAGAAAGGAAAAAGTAAAGAAACACAGAAGTAGCAAAGCAATTGTAGAATCACTTGCTTGAAAACCCATTTCCTTCCTAAGTTCTTTACTGCTTGGGGACAAAGGCTCACAAATGATAGCAAACTGGGAAGAGGCCATGAGAACTGGGCCTTGACTGTCAAGATTTATAACTCACAACACTCTAAGTACATTGCTTTGCTCTTCTCAGCAGTCATTCCTCAAGATGTGAAGGCCCATAAAAATTTAATTTGTACAAATATTGTTTTCAGGCTTTTCCTCTCAAACAGGAGAAACATTATGGCTTATAAATGTTGACATGATTAATGAACTATTAAAGGGAGGTATATATGTCAGTGCTTCACATTTACTGCTTCAAAGTTGTTTCTTAAAATAACTGTGGACATGTAGGTAACTTATACACATTATACTTCTTACACTCTTTATAGACACTGAGGAGAAAAGCAATAGGAAAAAATTCACAAATGCTGGGGGAAGTTTCATTTCATCCCATAGAAGAACATAGCCATCATCTGATCAGAGCAAGATTTTGGTTCTTTCTTTGTGAGGTTTCTCTTGATGATGTTTGATCTAAAGGTCAAGGTGGTTGTTTCTATATTTGACTAGTCTGCACAACAAAACTACATAAGGGACAGAAACACCCTGGCCCATAAACTATACCTTTTTATTTCCAGGTCTGATTACTTCACTCCCTAAAAAAGTTCAAGGACTGGGAATGTGGCTTAATGTGAGAATGCCTTGCATAGCATGTGTAAGGCCCTGAACTTGATCCCCAGTACGACATGGGGAAAAGGTTCAGGACAGGAACGGAGGAAAACAAAGGCAGGCAGACCCCGGCTTCTCTTGGTCTGCATTTTCAAGGTCTGAAAAGTAGCTAAAATAAAATAGACTTCTTTTCCCAAAGCAAAGGCTCAGCGGTTTTTCTGAATTTAGACTAGTTGAAGACTTTCCAGTGGTGCTCACTTCTTAGCTATAACCCAGTAAATCATAAATGAATTTCTGCTAATCCAATATTTTGTGGTCAGACCATTTACTCAGCTTCAGTGGGGGCATGAAGCCTTTGGGGCTGGAAAGTTGTTTACTATTAATATGGGGGCATCATTATTAAATTTGCAAACCTTGGAGCTTAGTGCTTATATGAAAATAGCCTCTCAGCAACATTTTTCTTTCTTTTTTCCTTTAGCAACTTTTTACGGACACGGGGGTCTGACTACAGACGCCTGTATGCCCAGAGTACACACACGGTGCCCCACAAAGTGGACAGTCAATAAATATTTGTTAAATGAACAAATTCTTGAGGATGGGAGCATTTACACAATAGATGTTAGGGAGGAGGAGCAAATACTTTGCAATGAAATATGTCCCTGCAAAATCTTCCTGGGCAAAGACACACACATAGGGCTGCCATGTTGCCAATCTGTGAAACTCTTGAGGACCTCATTCTCCTAGATTATAAGATGTTTGGCCTTCCTTATTTAAAAAAAAAAAAAAAGAAAGAAAGAAAGAAAGAAAGAAAGAAAGAAAGAAAGAAAGAAAGAAAAAAACAACTCTTGTTTAGATTAACTGACAAGAAAATGCAGAATTTTTCCATCCTTCCATAGGAAAGTTCTTTGGACCCTGCAACTCTAACATCAACACACTCAAATTGCTCAATGTCCTCATATCATGAAATACCAAATCAACTACGTGTTTTTTAAAATACCATGGCTCAGTCGGAAGACCAGATGACATGTGAAGATCCAGAGACTATTGATCTTGTGAGAGCAGTATATTCATTAGACAGTCATTGTCAACTCCTGAAAATGCACACAGGCAGGAAATGTGTAGGACCTTCATGTCATTTTAACCTGGAGACATTACTTGAGCAAATCCATGTTACAGTAGAACACAAAGAGATAAGGGAAACATTGCGTGACAGTATCAATGAAGTACAGTGTCTTCAAGTAGGGTACAGATGGAGAATACTTGTTTGGAAAGAATCACAAACTGCAGGAAGACCGCCGGGACATGACTGGTCACAGAGATGAGCTAAAACAAAGCACAGCAATCCCACAGCAGGAAGGCAAATGAACACATGCACTCTCAGAACAGACCAGTCTTAGCAATGACACTGCACATAAGCACATCTGCATGGAGAAATGTTCTACTTTTACTTGAAACAAGTAAGCACTCAAGGCCTCAAGCATGTTTCCTGAGGATGTCATGATAGGAATCCTTCATCCAAATAAAGAAAAGTAAATTATAACACATTAAATATACATGTATGAAATCACTCTTGAGAAGCAAGTATCCTTGTGATTAAATGAGAATATCATGAATGTCGTAGTAGCATGAAGTGGAACAGCTTTACCAAATCAAGAGAATAATGTCTTTTTTTTTTTAATTAGAACATTATAGAAGATGGGTTCATTTTGACAAAATCATAAATACATGGATTTTTATTTACTCCATTTCAGGTCCCATTCCCCACCTTTTCCCTCCCCTCCTCCCCTCCCCTCTCCCTCTACTCCCCTTCCTCTACTCTACTGATTTTCCTTTGGCTCATTTATTTATTTTTCAGCTTTCTACATATGCATAAGTTGGAATTCCCTGTGGTATGTTTATATTTAAACATAGCCTGATTGTGTTAAGTTCATTCTGCATTTCCTTCCCCTTCCTATCCCTCTCTGCCTCCCTCTCCATTTCTTTCTTCTATTTCACCACTCTTCCCTATATCTTTTTTTTTTTTTTTTTTTTTGGTGAGACAGGGTCTCGCTGAGTTGCTTAGGACCTCGCTAGTTTGCTGAGGCTGGGTTTGTACTGGCAATCCTCCTGCCTCAGTCTCCCAAGTCACCAGGATTACAGGTGTGCCCCACTGCACCCTTCCTTCCCTGTATATTTATGATACCTGATTCCACACCCTGCTACCTTTCCTTTAGAATAATGTCATTTAACTGTTTTATGAAAACTTCAAGACATTTTACTCTCTCTATTTAGTGCCTTTGAAAAAGTATCTGGTCAGGACCACGTGGGTTTTCTACTGAAGAAATTTCCTCAAGTTGTTGAAGCCAGGACACTCTTGGGAGATGCTCTTTACCAAACACTCCAGAAGAAACATGGAAAACCTGTAAGTTCATTGGGAAGTTAAGGAAGCATTCATTTTAGGTACAAAAATATATTCATCAGTCAATTTGTATTTCAACAAATCCCTTTCACTTAGACTCAGAGAAAGAAACTTCAATAGGAAGGATGCCACTTTGGTATGTGACCATCAGCAATAAATTTAGAATCTTGGGCTTCTAAAGCTGAAGGAAACTGAGAAAGAAAGTTGGACCTTGTTAAAAAGATATTTTCAAATTCAGCACTGTACAGAATGCCTTTGATTGTTCATCCAGGAATGTTGTTTGCAAATCCCAACTCAGCTGATCCTATCGCCTCTGGTTTCCCTTTGACTTCAGCTTCCTCCATCTGATGAAGCAGCCTGCAAAAACAATGGATCTACACTTGCAAGCTCACTCAGTCAAGAAATAAAGTAAATTAGGAAATGGGAGAGAAGCTGGCCTCCATCTGTGTGAAGTTGTTGTGTTCAGTCCAAGAATAAGATAATGACCATACAACATGGAAGGAGAAATGGCCAACCAAGTAGTGAGGGATTCGAAAATTGGGCTGATGAGAAATGGTTCCCTAGAGCAGGATTTGTTTAGGTTTTTCTCCTCCTCAGCTCCTATCATGCTTTTAACATTCCATTCATTTATTTAGTTCATTAGTTTTGGTGTGAGGGATTGAATCCAGGGTCTCCCACAGACTAGGCATGTGCTCTAGCATTATGCTCACCCTAAGTCCCCTCATCATAAATAAATGATTTTCCACAATAGTTGACACTGAAGTAATCAGAGGAACTTTCTTTCATAGGATTTTCTTTCAAGATTTTTTTTTTTTCTTTTTATTTGTTCTAACTAGTTACACATGACAGTAGAATGCATTTTGACACATCATACATAAATGGAGTATAACTTATTCATCTGGTTGTACATGATGTCAAGTTACACAGGTCATGTCATCATATATGCACATAAGGAAATAATGTCCAATTCATTCTTACCCCCATGCCACGTCCCCTCTCTGTACTCCCCTCTGTCTAGTCCAAAATACCTCTATTCTTCCTCCCACCTGTTACTGTGAATTAGCATCCACATATCAGAGAAAACATTCGGCCTTTGGTACTTTGGGATTGGCTTATTTCACTTATCATAATATTCTCCAGTTCCATCCATTTACTGGCAAATGCCATGGTTTCATTCTTCTTAATGGCTGAGTAATATTCCATTGTATATACATACCAGAGTTTCTTTATCCATTCACCTGTTGGAGGACACCTAGGTTGGTTCCCTGTGAATTGAGCTGCTATGGACACTGACGTGTCTGTGTCACTGTAGCATACTGATGTTTTAAGTTGTTTGGGTATAAACCTAGGAGTGGGATAGCTGAGTCAAATGGTGGTTCCTTTCCAAGTTTTCTGAGGAATCTCCATACTGCCTTCCATAGTGGTTGCAACAACTTGCCATTCTACCAGCAATGTATGAGTGTACCTTTTTCCCCACATCCTTGCCAACATTTATTGTTGTTTGTATTCTTGATCATTGCCATCCTGACTGTAGTGACATGGAACCTCGTTTATAGAGATTTACATTTCTCTAATTGTTAGAGATGTTGAACATTTCTTCATGTATTTGGTCACTGATTATATTTCTTCTTCTGCAAAGTGTCTGTCCAGTTCCATGTCCCATTTATTGATTGGGTTGTTTGTTTTTTGGTTTTAAGTTTTTTGAGTTCTTTATATATCCTAGAGATTAATGCTCTATCTAAGGTGCGGGAGGTAAAGATTTTCTCCCATTCTGTAGGCTCTCTCTTCACATTATTGATTGTTTCCTTTGCTGTGAAGAAGCTTTTTATCTGGATTCCATTCCATTTATTGATTCTTGTTTTCACTTCTTGTGCATTAGGAGTCTTGATAAGGAAGTAAGTTCCCAGGCCGACATGGTAGAAATTGGGGCCTACATTTTTCTTATAGTAGGCATAGGGTCTCTGATCTAGTGCATAAGTTTTTGATCCCCTTTGAGTTGATTTTTGTGCAGAGTGAGAGACAGGAGTTTAATTTTATTTTGCTAATTATGGATTTCCAGTTTTCCCAGCACCATTTGTTAAATAGGCTATCTTTTCTCCAATGAATGTTTTTGGTGCTTTTGTCTAATATGAGATATCTGTATTTATGTGGGTTTGTCTCTGTGTCTTCTATTCTGTACCACTGGCCTACATATCTGTTTTGGTGCCAATACCATGCTGTTTTGTTACTATGGCTCTGTAGCATAATTTAAGGTCTGGTATTGTGATGTCTCCTGCTTCATTTTTCTTGCTAAGGATTGCTTTGGCTGTTCTGGGTCTCTTATTTTTCCAAATTAATTTCATGATTGCTTTTTCTATTTCTATGAAGAATGTTCATTGGGATTTTAATAGGAATTGCATTATATCTGTATGGTGCTTTTGGTAGTATGGCCATTTTGACAATGTTAATTCTGCTTATCCAAGAACATAGGAGATCTTTCCATCTTCTAAGATATTCAATTTCTTTCTAAAGAAACCCTAAAGGGTTCTGTAGTTTTCATTGTAGAGGTTATTCACTTCTTTTGTTAGATTGATTCCCAAAGAAAATTTTTTTTGAGACTATTTGTGAACGGGACAGTTTTCCTAATTTCTCTTTCAGTGGATTCGTCACTGATGTATAGGAACATATTTGATTTATGGGTGTTAATTTTATATCCTGCTACTTTGCTGAATTAATTGATTAGTTCTAGAATGTTCTGGTGGAATGTTTTGGATCTTCTAAATATAAAATCATCAGCAGCAAATAGTGATAGTTTGAGTGCATGTCTTCTTCTTTTCCTATTCAGACCCCTTTAATTTCTTTCTTCTAATTGTTCTGACTAGAGTTTCAAGGACTATGTTGATTAGAAGTGGTGAAAGAGGGCATCCTTGCCTTGTTCCAGTTCTTAGAGGGAATGCTTTCAATTTTTCTCCAATTAGAATGATGTTGGCCTTGGGTTTAGCATAGATAGCTTTTACAATGCTAAGGTATTGTCCGACTATCCCTAGTTTTTCTGATGTTTTGAACATGAATTGATGCTGTATTTTGTCAAATGCTTTCTCTGCATCTATTGAGATGATCATATGATTATTATCTTCAAGCCTATTGATATGATGAATTGCATTTATTGATTTCCATATGTAGAACCAATATTGTATCCCTGCGACGAATCCCCCTTGATCATGGTGCACTATCTTTTTAATATGTTTTGTATGTAATTTGCCAGAATTTTATTGAGAATTTTTGTATCTATGTTCATCAGGGATGTGGTCAGTTGTTTTTTTTCCTCGATGTGTCTTTGTTTGGGTTTGGTATCAGAGTGATACTAGCTTAATAGAATGTTTGGAAGGATTCCCTCCTTTTCTATTTCATGGTATAATTTGAGAAGTGTTGGTGTTAATTCTTTGAAGGTCTGGTAGAACTCAGCTGAGAATCTGTCTGGCTTGTTTTAGTTGGTAGGCTTTTCATGGTATATTCTATTTCATTGTTTGAGATTGGTCTGTTCAAATTGTGTATGTCCTCCTGGTTCAGTTTGTGTAGGTCATATGTCTCTACAAATTTGTTGATGTCGTCAAGATTTTCTATTTTTTTGGAATATAAATTTTTTAAAAATAGCTTCTAATTATCTTCCATATTTCAGTAGTGTCCATCATGATATTTCCTTTCTCATCACAAATTTTAGTAATTTAGTTTTCACTCTCTCTTTATTAGCATGGCTAAGAGCTTATCAATTTTATTTATTTTTTCAAAGAACAAACTTTTTGTTTTATCAATAATTTAAATTGTTTCTTTTGTTCCAGTTTCATTGATTTCAGCTCTGATTTTAATTACTTCCTGTCTTCTACTGCTTTTGGTGTTGGTTTGTTCTTCTTTTTCTAGGGCTTTGAGATATAATGTTAGGTCTTTTATTCTTTGACTTTCTATTCTTTTAAGAATGAGCTCAATGCAATGAAGTTTATTCTTAGTCCTGCCTTCATGGTGTCCCAGAGATTTTGATATGTTGTATCACTATTCTCATTTACCTCTAAGTACTTTTTTATTTCCTCTATGATTTTTTTCTGTTATCCATTCATCATTTAATGCATATTATTTAGTCTCCAGGTGTTAGAGCAGCTTCTCTTCTTTATTCTATTGTTGATTTCTAATTTCATTCCATTATGATCTGATAGGATGCAGGGTATTACCTCTATTTTTGTATTTGCTAAGAGTTGCTTTGTGGCTAAGATATGGTCTATTTTAGAGAAGGATCCATGTGCTGCTGAGAAAAAAGTGTATTCACTCACTGATGGATGAAATATTCTATATGTCTCTATATATCTGTTAAGTCTAAATTATTTATTGCATTATTTAGTTCTAAAGTTCCTTTGTTTAGTTTTTGTTTGGAAGATCTAGCCAGTAGTAAGAGATGTGTGTTAAAGTGACCCAGTATTATTGTGTTGTGATCTATTTGATTCTTGAAGTTGAGAGAGGTTTGTTTGATGTATGTAGATGTTCCATTGTTTGAGACATAAATATTTATGATTGCTATGTCTTGTTGAGGTGTAATTCCATTAAGCAGTATGAAATGTCCTTTGTCCCTTCTGATTAACTTTGGCTTAAGTTCACTTTGTCTGATATGAGGATAGAAATTCCTGCTTGTCTGTGTGATACATGTGAGTGATGATTTTTTTTCCCATCCTTTCACCTTCAGTCTGTGAATGTCTTTGCCTGTGAGATGAGTCTCTTGGAAACAGCATATTGTTGGGCCTTGTTTTTTAATCCAATCTGCCAGTCTGTGTCTTTTGATTGATGAGTTTAGGCCATTAACATTCAAATATATTAATGAGATATAATTTGTATTTCCAGTAATTTTGCTTTATTTCTACTTCTTAATTTGGATTAATTTCTCCTTTGATTGACTATTCCTTTAGTGTAGTTCCTTCCTTTGCTAGTTTTCACTTTTTTTTCATTTCGTCTTCATAGAATATTTTGTTGAGAATATTCTGAAGTGCCTGCTTTCTGAGTGTGAATTCTTTTAATTTTTGTTTACCATGGAAGGGTTTTATTTCATCTTCAAATCTGAAGCTTTATTTTGCTGGATATAGGATTCTTGGTCAGCATCCATTTTCTTTCAGAGCTTGGTATATATTATTCCAGGACCTCCTAGCTTTGAGGGTCTGGGCTGAAATCAGCTGGGATCTGTATTGGTTTCCCCCTATATTTAATCTGATATTTCTCTCTTGCAGCCTTTAAAATTCTATCCTTATTTTGTATGCTAGGCATTCTCATTATAATGTGCCTTGATGTGAATCTGTTGTAATTTTGCACATTTGGGGTCCTGGAAGCCCCTTGTATTTGAGCTTTCAATTCATTCTTTATGTTTGGGAAATTTTCTGATATTATTTCATTGAAAAGATTGTTCATTCCTTTGGTTTGTATCTCTGCACCTTCAACTATCCCAATAAATCTTAAATTTGGTCTTTTCATGTTATCCCATTATTCTTGGAAGTTCTGTTCAGGGTTTCTTAAATCTCTCCATGATCAACTCTATTTTCAAGATTATATATTTTGTCTTCCTTTCCTGAGATTCTTTTTTCCAAATGGTCTGATCTATTGGAGAGGCTTTCTATTGAATTTTTAATTTGGTTTATGGTTTCCTTCATTTCAAGGATTTCTGTTTGTTTTTTGTTTGTTTTTTCAGAATCTCTATCTCTTTATTGAAGTGATTTTTGCTACCTGTATTTTCTCTCATACATCATCCTTTACTTCACAGTTTGTTTAACATTCTAAACTCCTTCTCTGGCATTTCTTCCACTGTGATGTTGACAAATTCTGTTATTGGAGTATCTTGGTTTGCTTGGGATGATTTGTTCTCTTGCTTTTTCATGTTGTTTGTGTGTCTACCCATCTAACAGTATGGACCTGAGGCAAGAGAGTTTCTATCCTGTGGACTTGAAGGTTCCCAGTACCTCAGTGTTTAAGGGGAGAAAAATAATAACAACCAATGCAAACATTAAACAACATTAAACCAAATAGTTCCTACTGTGAGTCTACAATGTTGATTATCACAATAAACAGAAATGATATGATCAGTTATAATCTATAATAAAAACAGCAAGTTAGCAAAAGGGTTTATACTTTCAAATGGTGGACAGGGAGAGAATAGAAGTGATATAGGATGTGATAATCATGAGGGAGGAGGAGAGAAGACAAAAAAAGATGAAAGGAAGAGTGAAAGAGAGAACAGTGGAGATTGGCTGTTGGCAAAAGAAAAGGGAGAATCAAGGGAAACAGGTAGGACAAAAAATATATAAAGCAACAATTAAAAAAAATAAAGATAAAAGATACAAAATAAAACTGAAATATACTAATCAAACATTCTAGCTCACAAAGAACTAATCCATGTAAAACAACTGGCTTCAAAAATGCTAGAGATAAGGAGGAAAAAAAAGGAAACTCTGTAAATGTCCACGTATCACTAAGGTCACACTTAAACAGTGAAAAAGTATTAAAAAAAAAGAAAAGAAAAGAAAAAATCTTGAAGAAAAGTGAAAGAATTTTTTCCATTGAAGTTCAAAATATTCTCAACTTCTCTTCTCAGCAGTTTCAGGTGAGGTTTTCTGGAGTATGATGCTCCACCTTCTGGATTGCTCTGAGAGAGATAATCCCATAGGCGGAGTTCCTGGAGGCAGGGTTTAGGTTTAGGTGGGCTCGGTTTTTTTGCCTAATGCTAATTGGTCTGGAGATTTTAAATCAGGGCATCCCCAGTGCCCAGTACTTACTGGTCCCCACTGGAAGATATTACTCCAGGATCAGACTTTATGCCCGGATCTGGTGGGGAAGCCAATTTTAGTCCCTTATGTCACCTGCAGAGTTTCCTGGTCTTGGGTTCAGTCTCCAAACCATTTCTTCCACCCCCATCCTTCAGAGTTCCTGGCTAGATGTGCCTCTCCCACTTTTCCTGCAATCAGTTGGATTGGAGGGGGAGGGGTAGAGCTGGGTGGGTTTCTGCCACCAGTTGTCCCTGGGTAAACCTCTCCCCAGGTTTGATTTTCTTCTGGTCTCTTAAGCACACTCTATGTCATGTAGAGTGTGTTTACTGGGCCTATATTTTGGGCCAAACTCAGGTTTATCTTTCAAGGCATTTGAATATTTATTTCACATTGGGTCTTTCAATATCCTTAAAGACCAGGGAAAACAAGGTAATAAAAATGGAAATATTGAGGAAGCAATGGGAATAATTGATAAGATGCCGATGAAATAGAATGACAATAAAAGTGACAGTGATTCCACTCTAAGGTATGTACCCCAGATAAATAAAAACTGGCACTTACAAACACATGCAAGTGACCATTTATAGCAGCACTATTCAAAATAGCCAAAATATGGAAATAACTCAAATGTCCACCAAGGGATGAATGGATAAGCAAATTGTGGTGCATGGCTTCTCTTCTGACACTTATTTAAAACATATGTCTGGCTGCTTGTTGAGTTGAATTCCCCCCAGCTCCCATAATCTTTTTTTTGGTATCGGGGATTGAACTCAGGGGTGCTCCACTGAGCCACATCCCCAGCCCTATTTTGTATTTTATTTAGAGACAGGGTCTCACCGAGTTGCTTAGCACTTTGCTTTTGCTGAGGCTGGCTTTGAACTCCCGATCCTCCTGCCTCAGCCTCCCAAGCCTCTGGGATTACAGACATGCGCCACTATGCCTGGCTTCCATAAAGACTGTCGTTTGAGCGCACAGTCTTCACTGTTTTAATTATCAACTAATTACTCAGCACCTACCACATACTCATTGGTGCTCATTGATATTGTTTTACTTTGAGGACTAAAGTCATTCTGATTTCGCAAATGAGTGGGGGGC
The DNA here is from genome assembly GCA_020662805.1 of Glaucomys volans. Classification (NCBI taxonomy): domain Eukaryota; kingdom Metazoa; phylum Chordata; class Mammalia; order Rodentia; family Sciuridae; genus Glaucomys; species Glaucomys volans. Next base: position 451,994 of record JAJEJO010002975.1, read on the forward strand.
GATCAATAAGCATTGCTTTGCTGTGGACAAGGTAGAAAGGAGGGCTGACAGGGGAACAGTTTGTAGAATTAATCAAAAGTGGGAAGGAGATTAAAGGAGATATGAATTAACCAAAAGCTGCAAATGAACTGTCTTAAAATGCATTTGCCAGTCCCCTGCCTCAGATCTCCCAAGGTCCTCATTTTTCACCTCTCAGGCAGCAGAAGTAGCTCTCCATGACAGGAATTTAGGAGCCTCCCAAGGCCCCTGTGTCTCAGTCACAATGTGGAATGCTCCCACATCTTTTCACCTATGCCCTTGGCCTGGAAAGCTCCCTTATCAGATCCCACTGGACAGACCCACAGGTTTCCTCCATCACTTAGCTCACACACTGGCACTCTGCGAAGCCCCATCCATCTCCCCCAGACAAATGTAGGCTCTGTTTCTAGGTCCTGATCCAGGTTTTGCAGGGTCTCAAGTCCATACAAATATGGGAGACCATCTTTTCAGAAAATAATACAAAATTATTTATTATTAGGAAGATTAGGCATGAAAGTGAACATTCATTATAAATGAGGGGAAAAATCATAACAAATTATGATGATATCTGGCAACCACTACAGATATTACAAAATCTACAAAAACACTGATTGCTTATGGACCTCTATCAGACTTGTCTCTATTGGTTAGTTGCATACTCTGATCACTTCTTTGTAGGACAATTCTATATCTTCTGTTCTTCTCTACAGAGAACAGAAAGATTCATTCTCTTTCCTCTAGCATAATTTATGATAGCTTGCTTTAGGTTAGAGATTGCAAACATCTCTCTCAGCTTTATAACTCAGTATTGGTAATATTGCATATAATTTTAACATCAGCATCAAATCTGGGCAAGCCTCTCCCTTCTTTCTCCATAAGCAAATCCACTGCTTACAAAATGACATGTCTAATCATTTGGAGAAAATTCCACAGACTAGCTTCTGGCTCCAAATACTTAAATCACATCTCTCCTCCATTATTCACATAGTTCTGGTGCCAGGAGGTAGAAGACATGTCTAAATTGTGATAAAAACTCTGATTATGAAGCTTTACATCACAGCACTGTTGAGTCAAACCAGGGTGTGATTGAGAATATTTCTAGAACTCTAACAGTAACTTAACTATGACCCACATTAATCACAAAGCCATCCTGGAAAGAGCAGCCCAACTGGCCATCAGAGTCACCAATCCCAATGCCAAGCTGTGCAGTGAAGAAAACGAATAGACAGTTCATGGTCACATTTTTTGTGTGCTTAAATAAAACCACAAAAACCGTTTAAAAAAAAATCCCACTAAACTCAAAACAAAAATCTACCCCCAACTCAACCTTCCCTTAACCAGTTCCAAAAACACCTCTTGCTGCTTCCATACCACCTATTCAAGGAAAAATGTGACAGAAAAGGTGAGAGCAGAAGAAAAGGTATCTTAACTGATGTCCTTAAAATAGCTCACATGTGTAAATTTGATATAAAATAATTATGATCAAAGGAACACAGTATTAGGATCTCAGAAGGGATACATGTAAATGAGCAGACCCTGAAGCTTTGCATTTATTAGTTTCAAGATTAACATGCTTTCCTGTTCCTTCCGTGGCACCCTGTATATACTTCTGTTATGGCACAATCATGATATGATTATAATCTTTGTGTCTCTCTCCTCATGGAGCTATTTCTCTGTGAGGGCAGGAATCATACCTCTTTTATTGGTATCTCCAGAATCCATCATAATTCCTTGTGGATAATAGTAAACAAATAAAAAATCATTTATGAATGGAAGGAGTGTATTCCTACTGAGGGACAAGGAAGGAGATGGTATTAGTGAGGGCCAAGGAATCGCTTTCCACACTGGCCACCAGGGGGAGCTCTTGGGTGGTGTGGGATGGTGGGTAGCTAGGGTGGGATGGAAGAGGGTAGGGAGAGTGTGCTATTGGTAATTCTTTTAAAGGATCCTTGAGCTCAAGTTTTTGTAGTTCTGGACACTAGAAAGGCAAGATGGGCCTTGTACAATCAAGACAAATGAGTCAAGAAATGAAAGTCGAAAAAGAAAAGTCCTCTCCCCTTTGGAGAATCACGGAATTGGCAAACCACCTCCGTTTCCAACTTCTCTATGACCTGAGCCTTTGATGACAGCTAACATTGGGAGCATTCTGGAAACACCACGCCCAGGTCTGCTCCTTATATTTATAGAGCTTTTAGCACAAAAGCATTTTCATCAAAGCACTTTAAGAGCTAGGCACACCCTGTCACACACATGAACCCCATGAAAGGAATTGCAACTTCACAGCAGCCCTGAGGCCTGAGCTGGCAAACAGGAATGCTTTGGAATACACTCCCTGGCCACAGGCGAGCAGCCCAGTTTGAAACTGGTGGGAAGAATGACATCAGGTAGGGCCAGCCAAATCCCTGCTGAGGGGCCCTGACCTGTGTTTCTGGTAGAAAACCTAGATTTATGAATGTTGACCATGTGCCAGACACTGTATTAGGAACTTTACATATTTTATCTCATCTAAATCCTTACATTATCCCATTGACCAATGAAGAAACTGAGGCTGAGAGACAAATAATTGGCCTTGGGGCAACAACTACTGAGAGTCAAAGCAAGATCACAACTCAAATCCATCTATTTCAACAGCCTTTTCGCTGCTGTCCTAATACGTGATTTAAGTGCATCAGAAGAGATGCAAAATGTAAGATCAAGAGATGGTTCTGGGTTGACCTGAATCATTTGACCACCATGACTGCCTCAGCAGAATTCATAGGCAGGCCTAGAAGATAGCCATCCAAGCCCACATTTTAGTCAGTGAGTAAACCCTCCTGGGGTACCCACAAGCCCATGTTCAAGCTGCAGTGGGATGATTCATGTCACCTTTTGTCACAGCCACACACAACAAAAAGGGCTGAGATTCCCTTAGTGTCACTAACCTCTGACTTCAGACCCCACTCCACCTCCCCAACTCCCTCTCCACACTGAGAAACCAAGGCAAATCACTTCCAATAATCCAGTCCAACAGGACAGCACTATTCCAATTCCAAAAGTCAGAAGCATAGGAAGCCTTATATGGATATTATGACTCTGGAAGTCATAATACCTGTTTTAATCTCTCTATCTGGAAAACCAGGGTGACAAATTCAAGGGCCTCACAGTTCCACCAGAGCATTCTCCAAAATCATGTATAGTTGCCAAGAAAATTCCATTCATCAGTCATTTTCCTTTTATAAAGTCAGCTGAATTCCTCTTTGTGAAAACGTGCAGGTGTAAGTTTCAGCTCTGGGCCAGGCATGGTGTGCACACCTGTATCCCAGCAGCCTGGGAGGCTGAGGCAGGAGGATCGTGAGTTCAAAGCCAGCCTCAGCAACTTAGCAAGGCCTTAAGCAACTCAGAAGTCCCTGTCTCTAAACAAAATACAAAAAAAGGGCTGGGGATGTGGCTCAGTGGTTAAGCACCCCTGGATTCAAATCCCAGTACAAAAAAAAAAAAAAAAAAAAAAAAAAAAAGAAATTCAGCTCTGCCTCCTACTAATTTCCACTGAAGCAGAAGTAATATTGCTTACCACATGGACTGTTATGTGAATGAGTAAAATAAATGACAAAGTAAAAATGTTAGCTCTATCAGATGATGGTAATGATGAGTATGACAATGATGTTATTTAATACCCTTTTTCACTATTCTTGGTAATATTATCCTCTCCTGAGCCAGGTGCTTAGTCTTGAATTATTCCTATGTCCTTATTTATCATCCACTATATACTGACTATCCTATACTTATAGTACAGTGAAAGAAATACAGCAACAGGTATTGTTAAAACTGTGTACCAGTCTATGGAATTAAAAGGGTTTGGAAAGGAGATAAATTAAATAGAAGGAAAGCATTAATATGGAGGTGAGTCTAACTGGGCTTCTACAAATAGTATTTGTGTTAGCTTTCTGTTGCTATAACAAAAGACCTTAGTAATAACCTTAAGAAAAGGAAAGGTTTGCTTTGGCTCACAGTTTGGGAGGTTTTAGTCCATGGTCAAGTGGACCCAAGGCATTTGGGTCTGTGGCAAGGCAGCATTTCACAGTGGAGAGCAAGTGGTAAAGCAAGCTACTCACCTCAGGGCAGCTGGGAAGGGAAAGAAGAAGGATCCAAGTTCCCTATTCTTTTCAAGTGCATGTCTTCAATCTCCAGAAGACCTTTCACGAGGCCTCACCTCTTAAAAGTTCTGTCTCCCAATAGCACCTACCTGAAGACTAAGATTTTAACACATGTGCCTTTGGGAGATGCATAAGATCCAGGCAACAGCAGTATTTAACTTGCCCAGATTAGAGAAGAAGAAATGTGTTGATAAGTTGTGGGATAGCTTCAGATCTCATGAAGATAAGGACTTTGGTTCATTCAAAGGAAAGCAGCCACAGTAAATGTTCATAAGTACTGACTGCTGATTTTTAGGTGTTCCCCAATTTCCATGGTGTTAAGGCTTCCACCATAGTTGAGTGCAGTTGTCAGTAAGACTGAAAGCAGAGTGAGGAAGGGAGGCTTAGTATTTCCACGACACACCCCCAATGGATGTTAATAACCTCAGGAATAGAGAGAATTAAAAAGTAGAGTAAAACTAGGAACTGATTATTTTCAAATATTTGCTTCCTGGGTTTTTAATATAATTAATGATGAATTTGTATTATTTACCTTTTAATCATGACCATGTTTAACAATTGACTTGCAAAGTCTCTGGAAATTTAACCATCAACTCTTAGGATTACACAAGCTGGCTCTGGCAGTTGCAAAAATCTGGGGGAGTGATACTCATGGCTTAGACCAAGCTGTTAGTTGGGAGGTGATCAAAAAGGGTCAGATTTGGGACATTTATAAAAATAGAGTGGAGAAGATTTGTGGTAGACTACATATGAAACAGGAGAAAAAGAGAAATCAAAGATGACTCATGGGGTTTTATTTATCTTGCTCTTTTGTCCTGTGCCCTGTGTCTCCCAACAGAGCCCAGGCAGTGAACAGCCAGGCTTCTCTTACTTCATCTGTGCTGTGTCCTTATTTTTCCATACTTCAGCCCCAGCTCTGCATTATAGAATTTTGAAGGTTTTCAGTATTTTCCCTTTATAGAATAAGGGTTTTTAAAACATACCACCTTCTTTGTGCTGAATAGTACTGCTATTTTAACATAAATTCATAGGGAAGAGAAGAAAGAAAGAGGTGAGAAGAAGGAAACAGAGGAAAAGAAGATGGTGGAACAAGAAGAGAGGGGAGAGAGAAAAAAGAAAGAAGAAGGAGAGGAGGAGGGAGCTGGGAGAGAAGGTCAGCTCTGCCCGGGGTCAGGAGGGCAGTGCAGGCATATGTGCTCCAAGACACAAATGGCCCTTTCACTTTGTCTTCTCCATTCTCTACAAATTTTAAATTCATTACAACAAAGATGTATTAGTATTTGTATAATAAACATCTGACAGAAAAAGGAGGAGTGGTCTAAAATGGAAAATATATTCTCTAAATTCAGCTTTTAAAGAGGGAGGGAAGGAGAGAGAGGGAGAGAGAGAGAGAGAGAGAGAGAGAGAGAGAGAGAGAGAGAGAGAGATCTGAAGAAGAGGGGGAAGCCCTAGCAGGGATCAATGGGTCGACTGTAGCTCCCAAACAGTCTGCTGAACATGGCACAAGGTTTGGAACAAGAATCAGAAGACCCAAGTTCTGCTCCCAAAAGACTCCTAGTCTGGATGAACCCAGGAAAATTCCTTAACCCTTTCTGCCCTGGATGAGAAAATGCTCATATGCAAAGTGGAACTAAAATTACCACTATCACGCCTACCATTGTATCATGAGGACAACCAGATGGGGAGACAAAAATCAAATATGTGTAAGTCAAGGGGGAAGGATTTTACACTTCACATGTGTGAGCCTGGGGAGGGTGCCGTGAGTGCCTGCAAACATCTATGTCTTTTTGGAAAATACCAATAATTAATAGTTCTCCACTTACCAGTGTTGGGATGGATCTAGGACTGAACTGTGCAACCTAAACTACAGCTGCCTTCATGTCAGTCTTTAATCATTGGGACCCTGAGTCACTCTGACTCAGCAGACTTAATTTTATACTTGACAAACTTGACTGAAAATAATTAGAGAGGACTCATCCATGATCCAGTGGGGAAAGGGAGGTTAAAATGACAACTTGAAGCTGGAACACATTGATTGGTGTCCTCTCCCTTTCTAAAGTCGCCTCCTCAGAGCTCAATTTTTGGAAAGGTGAGACAAGGAGGAGACTGTGGGCCAGGTCCTGGTCCATCAGGCAGAGCACTTAAGTGATTAGGGGGCATGGACCCCTTTTCTAGGGTCAGCAGAGTGTCCTTCAGGCTCTGGACACTGCCAAGCTTTGAGCTGCCATGCAGCCTCAGACGAGACATCTCATATTGACAACATTGAAGGGCTCTTGTGTTGATCAATAACAGCATTCCTTCTCTGCCTTTGGCTAAAAGCTAAAGAGACGAGTTGGTGCATATGTGATCACTAGAATTTAATTATACATCACATTGATTTTTAATTAGAATTCTGGTGAGGGCCTCATCTATTAAAAAGATACAGTTTTTTTTCAACTGGTAAATGGATTTTACCCAGTCCATCAAGTAATTTGAAATGTACTTCTCCTTCTGACCTTTAGCTGTCTTGATGAGGAGGAATCATTTCATGCAATCCTCTCCAGGAAGGCAAAGACCCTGAAACCAGTGATCATTTCTCCAAACTTTCATTCATATTCTGTACTTCAGCATATAAGACAGACAGCAGGAGGAACAACAGCTTCTGCTGTTTGTAATGAATTCCAATTAACACTGGAAAAAGTCCCATTGGCTCTGATCCCTGGTCTAAGCTCTTTGAGGGATAGGTCCAAAGCTGCAGTCTGGCTCTTAGATCACATCTGGCACCAGAGCTTGCCTCATTTGCCCCTCATTGCCCCTGTCAGAGTGAGATGCTCCAGAGCTGCCAATGCATTTTCCCTCAGTGGCTCAAGGCTACAGGACAAATGCTTTACAAGCTAAAGGAAGACTTGAAACCCAGAGCCAAAATCTACTCCTTAGAAATGGCCCTACTGGTGCTAATAGTTGCACAGAATGCCTAAGGAATGTTGCCTTGCCCTCCAGAATCCCCGTGTTTCTCTTTAAAGTTGCTCCCAGACCTAGCAGTGACGCAAGCTGGCTTAGAAGTCAGCACCAGTGAGTACTGCTGGCCAAGGCACAGTCGGGCATGCAGCATGGCCCTGGTTCCCTCCAGTGAGGAGCCTGACCATGTAATAAACACAGATGCTCCTAGATTTAGGATAGGGCTGCAAGCACTACATTGAAATTATACCAAAAATGCATTGCATAACCCTAATCTAGCAAACCTCCGAGCTTAACAAGGAAGAACACTATGGAGCACTGGTTGTCTCCCCTCTCAATCACATGGCTAGCTGAGAGCTGAGGCTCAGTTCCACTGCTGAGCATCTCAAGAGTTTTGTGCAGCATTTCACTGACCCAGGAAAAGATGCCAATTCAAAATTGGAAATGCTGTTTCTGCTGAACACCTATGGTTTTCACACCATCATAAAGTTGAAAATGTAAGTTGAACCACAAGTCAGGGACCTCTATAATTACAATATAATAACATGACCTACATTCCAGGCACCATGTTATGCTCTTTTCATGGCTCCTTTTATGTAGTGACAGATCAGAGCTGTTGGATGTATCTCCATTTTACAGACAAGAAAACTATGACTTGGAGAGTCTAAGCCATGCTCCAGAGTCACACAGGTGGCAGAAGGGACTAGAGCTGCAAGACTCATGTTCCCCCCAACCTTCTACACTACCTCCCACATCAGTGGGGTGCACACTGCCAGGAATGGCCTGTCACCTCCTTCACACCTGCCAAAAACAGCCACAGGAATACTGCCAGCCATGGTGAGAACACAGGAGTCATTTCCTCACTTCCTTTCTACTAAACCGTCCCACGAGCCAAGTTAGTCACTGCCCCACTTTTCTCATATGACTAGCATGATATTGACTAGAGCAAAATCCCCCTGACTCTGAGCATTAGCTTGGGCCAGCCATCTACCCAGAATTTCCTTCTTTCTCATTCACTCATCACCATACATGTTGATTGAGCTTCTATTGTGTCACATGCTGGGGATCTTTGTCCTCAGCCTAGTGAGGGAGATCACACAGGTCAATAGGCTGTGATAATTAACATAAGAAAGCTGATGAAAGAGAAGAGCAAAGGTGAATGGATACTGAATAATATGGAAGGGTTCTCCAAAACCGGTCTTGGGTGGGAGAATCCCTAGGTGGTAGGATGGTCATGGATGGTTTCCTAAAAGATGCTTTTCCTCCTGAGCCCAATCCAAATGCTATCTCTTGCATTGCCATCTTCCATGGCATTTTCTCTTCTCATTTTCCTCATCTTCTCATTTCTCTTCTCATTTTCCTCTCCCCTACCTTTCCCACAACAGGCTGTGCATCTTTTCTCATGCATGTGTCTTACCTCCACAAAGTTCCAGATAAATTGCTTCATTTTCAGGAGACTGAATGAAGATTTTGATTGATTTTAACTAATCCTGTTTATCTCAAATGTGAGTCTTAGAAATCCAAGTCCACATCATCATATGCATAATCCCTCAGGCTGACTTGCTCTGCACAACTGCCAAACTGTGTTCATCATTTTTTGGAATTAACTACTCTTCAGAGAGATGATGAACAAATCCACCTCCCTGAAATCTAAGTAACAAGGAAACAGTAAGTGTTACGGGTGCTGATCCTGGCTCCTCAGGAAGTCCATATCCTAATCCATGAGACCTCCAAACACTACCTTATGTGGCAAAGACTGCAGATGGGATGAAATTGGGATCAAAAAATGGAGAGATTATTCTGGATTATCTGGATGGACCCTAACGGCAATCACAGATGTAAATCAGAAGAAGGTAATGTGGCCACAGAGGCAGAGATTGGAATGATACACCCACAAGCCAAATAATTCTGGCAGCCATCAGAAGCTAGAAATGACAAGGCACAGATTCTCCCCTAGAACCTCTGCAAGGAGCTCAATCCTGCTAATGCCTTAATTTTAGCCAACTGAAATCGATCTTGCACTTCTGACAAGAGAATGAATTTTGAACTTCTGCTAGAAAATTAATTTGCACTGTTTTAAGTCACTACTGTGGCATTTTGTTACAGCAGCCATAAGAAACTAATACTGCTGTCTTGGAATACAAAGGCGGCAACAGGAACAACATGAGCTCATGCTGGAGGCCTCCCAGGCGGCTTCACCCAGGCATATGGAAGAGAGATGAGTTCCTTCTTAGACTGGAGTTTTAACCTTCAGCTGCTGTAAGACCCAGTTAGCAGTTTTTCAATAAGAAACATCAAGGCTGTGGCTTGTATGTTGTTCTTTTCTTCCTGATTTTCCTCTCCATATTGTCTGAGGCCTTTGAAATAGAATTTCTGAATTACTTCACTGTATTTAGAGACAGTTAAACTACTCAGAGAAAAAAATATAAAGCCCAGGACCAAACGGAATAAAAGTTTACTGACCCAAGCAACAGAATGGACAAAAACCACCACCTTGAACTTCTTCAGTGCCCATGTCCTTCTTCCTTCTGCCCACTCCAGCTTCTCCTGACTTGGCTCTTGACTGTGAAGGAACTCTTCATTTTCCCGGTAGGCTTCTTTATTGTGGGCTGGCCGCTACAGGAAGGAGACAGAAAAGAAGGTAATATTGATGAAAAGTCAGCAGGAATGGCCATACTTCCAGAAATGCTATACAAATTCAATGCAATTCCAATTAAAATCCCAATGACGGACCTCATAGAAATAGAGCAAGCAATCATGAAATTCATTTGGAGGAATAAGAGACCCAGAATTGCTAAAGCAATTCTTAGCAAGAAGAGCGAAGCAGGGGGTTTCACAATACCAGACCTTCAACTATACTACAGAGCAATAGTAACAAAAACAGCATGGTATTGGCACCAAAATAGACAGGTAGATCAATGGTACAGAATAGAGGACACAGAGACAAACCCACATAAATACAGGTATCTCATACTTGACAAAGGAGGCAAAAACATGCAATGGAGAAAAGACAGCCTCTTCAACAAATGGTGCTGGGAAAACTGGAAATCCATATGCAGCAAAATGAAACTAAACCCATATCTCTCACCCTGTACAAAACTCAACTCGAAGTGGATCAAGGACCTAGAAATCAGACCAGAGACTCTGCACCTAATAGAAGAGAAAATAGGTCCAAATCTTCATCATGTTGGCCTAGGACCAGATTTCCGTAACGTGACTCCCAAAGCGCAAGAAATAAAGGCACGAATCAATGATTGGGATAGAATCAAACTAAAAAGCTTTTTCTCAGCAAAGGAAACAATCAGCAATGTGAAGAGAGAGCCTTCAGAGTGGGAGAAAATCTTTGCCACACACACTTCAGATAGAGCACTAATCTCCAGAATCTACCAAGTACTCAAAAATCTTTACACCAAGAACACTAATAACCCAATCAACAAATGGGCCAAAGAAATGAACAGATACTTTACAGAGGAAGATCTACAAGCAACAACAGATTTATGAAAAAATGTTCAACATCCCTCGTTATAAGAGAAATGCAAATCAAAATCACCTTAAGATTTCATCTTACCCCAATTAGAATGTCTTTTATTAAGAACACAGGCAACAACAGGTGTTGGCGAGGATGTGGGGAAAAGGGTACACTCATACATTGCTGGTGGGAGTGCAAGTTGGTGCAGCCACTCTGGAAAGCAGTGTGGAGATTCCTTAGAAAACTTGGAATGGATCCACCATTTGACCCTGCTATCCCACTCCTTGGCCTATACCCAAAGGACTTAAAATCAGATTGCTACAGTGATGCAGCCACATCAATATTCATAGCTGCTCAATTCACAATAGCTAGATTATGGAATCAACCCAGATGCCCTTCAGTAGATGAATGGATAAAGAAACTGTGGTATATATACACAATGGAATATTAGTCAGCCATAAAGAAGAATAAAATTATGGCATTTGTAGGTAAATGGATGATGTTGGAGACTGTTATGCTAAGTGAGATCAGCCAATCCCAAAAATCCAAAGGCCGAATGGTCTCTCTGATAAATGAATGATGATGCATAATGCGGGGGGCAAGGGTGGCAAGAATGGAGGAAGGATAGATAGCATAGAGGGAAGGGAGGGGTGGGGTTGGAGTGGGGGGGTAAGAATAATAACAGAATGTGTGACAGACATCATTGCCCTGTGTACATGCATGAACGCACAGATGGTGTGACTCTACTTTGTGTACAACCAGTGAAACAATAGCTGTACTCCATTTGTGTTCAATGAATCAATAAGTAAATAAAAAAATAAATAAATAAGTAAATAAATAAATAAATGATTTTTCCTAAAAAACAAAAAGGAAAAGTCAGCAGGGCCTGTGCAATTTGGTGCAAGAATTAGAATATGGTAGGATTTTAAGTCTTAAAACAAAAGTGATTTTAGCACAATTTCTCCTAAAGTCAGTTTTCTTCGTTCCCAACTACAGGTGATTTGACACTTGCTCTTATATTATTGAAGAAACACTTAAAACAAATGAGACAAAAATTGAAATAGAATGTATTCCTCCTATCTGGAACATTAAGACCCCAGAAACAAAGTGCTCTGCCAAGTTCTTAATGAGACAAGGAAAAAAAAAAAAAAAACTCTTAAGTGTTATAAAAATAAGGAATAAGAAGGCAGTTAATCTCATTGATTTCCTAATTCTTCACCCTTATTCTCGAAGTATACATTTAAAAACGAGCCTTAAGACTGAGAGTGCTTTTCACAGTCCTCATTAAAATGGGGGACTTGCATCTTTTCTCTCCATCTTTATACCATCCATTGTAAAATGTGGACATGAGCCATATGGCCTTTGGGGAAACTTTCTAGGCACCTGTTTAATAAATAAAGGTATCATGCTGTGGGAGATGAGGGCATGAAGGAACTGGAGTGGAAAGGTATTGGGTGAAACTCTAACGCTGCTCTTTTCAACATGGTTCCTCTTGGACTGCCCTGGTAATAGCTTAGGGAAGGGGAAGGGGAATGTTGTCTTTGGGTTTTCAGCTGAATCGGGGATTGGCAGCACGAAGTCATCAGTTTGTATCAACCCACTGGTCCTGAAAATTTAGAAATATACATCAAAGAAGTTGAAAGCATGTGTAAAATGCACATGATTCTATTTAGATGAAAAGTACCTAAAATTTATGTCAGGAGCTTTCAGTGTGCATAATGTTGTTAAGGTCACATGGGATAGATCCAGGATTCTCTTGTAACTCACTTCTATAAGAAATTTAAATGTCCTGTGTGCCTACTTTTCACATGAAACCCCTTTAAATTTAATTTGCTTTCCTATACTACAAATAACTTCATCCAGGTCATCTTTTGCACTGGAACTATAATTAATATATATATATATATGGACATATATATATACACACACACACACACACACACTCTCTATATATGGAGATAAAATGTATCTTTTTCTCTGGTTGTAGTGTTTGAGACTTATTTCAATATCTAAGTTCTCTTACTCCTGGCACCCCTCTTAGAAGTGATTTCTCTTTTGGGTACTTCAGCTTTCTTATCTGAGTGCTCCTATGGTCAGGAAAATACTAACATCTCATAACAAATGACATATTCATGGATGCTTTATCCTAGAGATTTCCAGTCTGGAAAGAAAGCAATAATGCAGATCTTCACAGCTGAAACTCAGAAGATCTAACGGGGTCAGTGATGAAAGTGGCAAGTGGCAGGTATACATCAGAACCTGTGAAAACTTGGAGATTCCCCAGTGATGAATAGTTTAGACAACTGTCTCTATTAATAGTCTTTTTCTATCTGATTTTGACCTAATTTTAATTCCTTTAAAAAAATGTACTGCCCATTTATTCTCTACCATGAAATGTGGTAAACAAAATTTGGATATTATCCACGTTAATATCAGTCTTCTGCTTCTGGAATTTCTTCTTTTTTCAAATCTCCAAGCACCCAAATATTCACCCTCCCTCTCACCCCTCCACACCTCTTTCTGTGAGAAGACATCTAGAGTTTTACCTGCAACCCTGTAATCACTACTGAGTGGCCAGGAAGGTGAGCTGTTATAAGGCCTCCCAACACCTGTGCATGATTGGTGGTAGAGGAGGCCAATTATAACTCCAATACATTATTCAACCCAGGTTTTAAACACAGGTACCTCATTTGTTACAGCACCAAACCATAAATAATTTTAAAGAGTCTGTTCTCCTAGCAACACTGAAAGCGATACATGTCCTGCTTTGCTTATTTGTTTGCAATTTCTGCAGTTCGTCCTTTAGAAATATGCACATAGATTTTACTGTGATTTCCTTCAGTACACGGATATAAGCCACAAATTACCAATTTCATTAGTTTTCCAAAATCATGGATGAGTTCAAATCCTTCACTGAATGGTTAGCCCAAAAGTCTTTAGATCTATAAAGGGAATCTAGCCAAGGGTTTTTGACTTTTTTTTTCCCCCCTCTTTCTCTCCATAACAGCTACTTTTAAATCACAAGCTCCAGCTAAAAAACTTCTGACATCATTATTACATTAATTAATAACCAAGAAGACTTAGGAAGATTTATATATGATGCATGCTCATAAGTGTAATATAATTCCTTGATTCACAGCTCAAACTTTTCAAACGTAAGTACTGAAAAACAAAGAAAATACAGTTTCCCCATTTACAAATGAAGCTTGCCTTCCACTTTATCTATGACACTGACTTTTAGCCTGGGCAATGATATAAAAATGATTTTGACATAATGATGAAGAAATGTTTTGCAAACTTTTTTTTAACAAAAGAATGCAAATTTTGCAATGAATGCAGCTTACATGTTTATTACTGTGGTCAGTCCTCAAAAACATACAAACAAAACTCACCATTACAATTGCTATTTGTCCACAGAGGAATTTCAAATAATGGGAATAGTTTGCTAAATTCTACTTTGATCCAAAAGGATCAAATCACAAGAATATAATTTACTTTTGAGATTTTTTTAAAACTATATAAAATATGTCCACTCATCACTTATTCATCTCTATTTCCTCTATCTGAAATGAGAAGGAATCTCCCACCCCTTGTCAATGCTCCAGTCATAAAAGTTGATGCAGAACTGTTTACTCCCAGTGACTTTTCCATTCTGGATTCAGTGGGATTATTAGGGTTCATTTAATTTTATGATTTTTAATAAATTGCTAAGTGTGATTTGTTTGTATACTTTTGTAAGACTTTTGATACAAATAAATCAACAATTTATAGAACAATGCTTTTGTCAGACCATGAAATGTGGCATTAAGTTTGGAAACTACAGTCATTGCAACAATGCTAGATGCAATAATTCAGGAAAGGAAAAAAATTATTATAAGCCCAAAAAAGTAATCAAGAGAGTAGTTTGAGCACACACTAAAACCCCTCCACATTCTGCTCCTAATGAACATAAATGCTTCCTATGTCAAATATATGGACATTTTAGAAAATATCAAATTATCCCAAAGAAGAAAAAATTAGTTGACTTAAAACAGAAAAGCAAGAAGTAGTGAAGTACTGGTGGCTAAGTAGGAAAAATACAAGTGCATTAATTCATGGACTGAAAACAGTTGAAGTAAAAATTAGCAAATTAGAGTTTAGACCAGAGAAAATATTCCAGAACCTGTAATATAAACAAAACATGAAAAATGTTTTAAGTAATAAATTTAAATAATGCCTCAAAATACACAGAAAATTGAATGCAAGGAGCAATGGTGAGAAAAGAATGTTGAAAACGTGGTAGAAAACCTAGTTAAGACTAGGGATATAGCTCATTAACAGAGTGTTTACCTAGCATGCACACGGCCCTGGGTTCCATCCCCAATATCACAAGAAAGACAAAAAAAAAAAAAAAAAGGACTGAAAAGTAATTAAATACCTTTTAATAAGTAACAAAGTGGAAGTAAAAGATAAAAATGAAAAAAATAAAAGTGGAAAAGAAAAAGAAGAAATGTTGCTAGGATTTGATTAGACTTGGATAAGATGTAGGTGATAAGAGTGTTTGAACACAGCACAGTGTGCTAGTTATATTGCCTTTGACATAATAATGTGTTAAGTTTTGAAAGAAAAATGTAAGTACTCAGATTAAAACTTCGTTATCACTAGAAATGCAATGAATAGATCCAAGTCAGTATAAGAAATGAACAGACTGCATGTATATCCACCACTTTATGATGCTAGTGGCCTCTGGGGAATGGACGGGGAGTGGACATAGACCTAGGGCTGGTGGCTAAAGAAGGCTTTAACTTTATCTTTAACATTGCATTGCCTTTTTTAAAATACTGCAAGCAAATAGGACAAAATTTGAAAAGTTAATATTTCCAGAGGATAGGAATATAAATTTGTTATATTATACATCATCCTTTCTTGTTATTTATACTTTCCTCAAAGCAAAAAATAAATAAATAAAATGAACTTCTGTGTTGATTTGAGCTGCAATCTAAATGTGGGTAGAAAATGAATGAATTCCAAAGCAATCCAAGGTGAAGCCCTGAAGTCCAATTGAGCTCTGTCCAGAGGAGATACAGGGCTGTATCACATACCCCATCAGTTATATGCAGGTGAGGAAAATTCTTAATGGAAAGGAACACCAGCGAACTTCAGGGGTCATTGCCTTTTAAACACAGTTCATGAGAGCTCCATTATCTTATGCTCTCCATTGGTTTGAATTACTTGTCTCTGGCTTCATGTGCAAGTAGTGGAACAAAGATATCAATATAGAAACTACCATAGCCAGGGGTCAGCAGGGGGCTACCCAATTAGAGAACCCTTAAGAAACCACAGGAAAGAAAATAACTTTTCTGACATAATAAGGACCCTCCCAACAGGAGACAGAACAATCACTTCTGTGTGTTAGTTTTCCCTTGCAGTGGATGAATTGTGGAGCACAATGAGAAACAGTTAAGATTGTCTTCTTTGAATGATGGGCAGTGCCCCTGGTTGCCCATGGGATTCTCTGCTCACTAGAACAGCTGTTTGACAGCACTCCACCCATGCAGAAAGAAAAAGTAATTCTAAGAGAAAACACAAAAGGCAAATCAGCAGATGGGCTGAATTTACATTTTCCTCAATGGATTTGCATGAGAAACTCTCAAATGAGCTTCATGCTCACTATTTGAGATGACAGAAGTCCAACCCAGGCAATGGCAGTGAGTATAGATGGGCTTATGAATCTGAGAGATTTTAGGGGTAGACTATAGGAATCAGTGGTCAGGTACTACATACAGGCTATGAATAGAGAAGTAGTAGAGGATAATCTCTAAACTTCTACAATTGATAGAATTATAATTAATTATAATTTGCTTTGGGTTTGTGGTGGCACAGTACATCATGGCAGGAGTCTCTGGAAGAGGAAATTGTCACCTGGAGGACAGGACATGAAGAGAGAGAATGAGGAGGGGCCAAGGTCCCAACACCCCCTTTAAGGGCAGCACCCACAGTGACCTAACCTCCTTCCATTAGGCCCCACCTTCTGAAGGTTCTACCAGCTGCCAATCACACCACATTGGGGACCAAGCCTTCAGCACATGGGCCTTTGGGGACAGTCAAGATCCAAACTACAGCAGTAGGTGATTTGGGACTCTGTTTTCCGTCAAGAGTGTGTGCTCTGGCACTGTGTGAGCAGACATGCACAGTAGCTCTAAGCAACTGAGCTACAGAACAGTCTTTCTTACTCCAAGGCAGAGTGGGTTGCATCATTTAAGGGACTCTGAGGATGTCACTTGGTTAGGAGACATAAACTCTTTACCTACTGTCTCTTATTCAGGAAATGCAAGTGCAATCACCCCTGGTGAAGGAACAGGTTTCATTACATTTACTTTACCCTTGACATAAAGAAGGCTGATGATCATCTTCTGGAAAGAGATGGGAGAACTAGAGGATGTGAAACTCATACCTTGTCATGAAATGGCAGCCCACCTGAGATTGTCTTGGATCTGAGAAAGTTCAAGGACAAGTTCAAGAAGTTTGAAGGGAGAAGGGCAGGGATGCTCCAAGGTCAGATGAGTAGGGTTGTAGTTGGAAAGATAAGCATTTCTGCCACAGCTCTGTCCTGATTCCATCCAAGGGCATCAACACCATTCCTGAGGCTACAAATCTCTTCTAAATCAGAGTCCCAGTGACCAAAGTGAAATCTCTATTTCCCACACGATCTTACCTTCTTCCTCTTGGGAAGACTCTGAGGTTTGCAAACTTGCTGTTCAGTCTGTTCAGAGTAATTACCCCCTGCAGGCCTCCATCTGCCTCGACCTCCTCACCTTGCCCTTCACCTGGGCTCACTCAGTGCTTCGCCACCCCAAGTCCGCTCCAATGCCTGAGGCAATGAGAACCCCATTCTTTCTGGATCAGACATTAAACCTCTCTTCTTCTTCAATCCCCTTTACCCAGAAGAATTTATAATCTCCACTGTTTGTCTTTTATGGACCTCTTTTAGGAATCCCTGCAAGTGAAGTACTGTCATTTTATAATCCTCTTTCTAGAAAAACACATGCAAGAAGGACCTGGATAAGCCATGGATATAGTGCCTCCATCACAAGAGAAAAAAAAAATCCTAAACCATGCAACATTTCAAAGCTTCTAGAAAGAAACACGAGAACTTTGCTCAATATCCTATTCCAGTGTTCAACACCTTTTATCCTAATCTGTCTCTCCTCATCATTTCTACATTTCAACTTGTCTGATATTCTCTCTGTCCAAGTCCTGTGCCCCCAAATCCATTACCTCTTTTGTATGATCTTTAAAGTCTTTGTCTCAATACTTTGTATTAAAAGATGCAATATAAAAATTAATGGCCTTGTATCATGGGAAGCCAAGTATTTAAAGTGTTGTCAACCAGCGTTATTACCATGAATGTGATAATAAAGTTTAAGATGAGTCATGTGAAGCGAAATTGCAAATGCACTGAGATGAAAGAGTGTGCAGGAGTTACAACCAAGCCTCATAATGAGGGGAGAGAACCGATGACGACATTCTAAAAATCCCATTGCTCTTTGGCCAGATACAATTTGAAATAATAATAGGTTTATCTAAATCCAACCAATCTAAATCTCTTATTTCAGTTGGTGTGATGAAGACCCTAAGATGCACAAATCCTTTGCCTCTATAAATATTTTAAAAATGGGAAAGAACTTTGGAAGGTGGCCTTTGTAACCTAATGATATATCTCTCTGCAACACCTGTCAACGTAAGCGATGCTTGCCAACTTCTTTTCCTAGTCATCAGAAAGGAGCATTTTGCTAATGAGAAGATAATGATATACGACTCCCCAAAGGAAACAGGCTTTTCATGACGGTTGGAAGGAACACTTGGATCCAAGTCAGGTACGCTGGGTCTCCATGTTGGCTCTGTTGTAAAGATACTTTGATCAAATCATATAACCCTGTGTTTCACGTTCCTCATCCAACAGAAGAAATGAAGACTAAAAATGCTTGCCCCATTTATCTTGTGGATTTACTGTGAGCATGCCTTGAGAACTACGTGGTGTCCTTGTTGGTTCTTACTCTGTATTATTTACAGCTTTCTGGCCCTCTTCACCTGAGCAGATTACCTGAAATTTCCTCACCTCCTCCCCTAAAAGGGGCAGTACCGTAAATTTAATGTATATAAAAACAATCTGGCCTGACGTGACTGAACAGGAATTAGACGTTGAACTGATTTAGAATTCACTGTTCTCTCTCACTGAACCCTGTAATTACAATGAACTATAAACCACGCATAGGGCATTTGCTATGAGCGTTCTAGCAAATAACATAGAATTACAGGGCTGGAAGAGACTTCGGAGCTCATCTACTCCAACCCCTTCATTTTACAGATGAGGAAACTGAGGCCCGGAAAAGTTAACAAGCTTGCCTGTGGTTATATAGGTAATTAATGATGACGCTCGTCTAGGCTCCAGATACCTGATTCCTTGTCTTGTGGGCTTTCTTGTTGGAAAGCTACCCATTGACCTCACATAATTCAGTTGACCTGATGACAAATATTCATCTAGTGGCAAGTTGCACAAGTGACACCTATCAAAAATTCTGGTCCCAAATCATGCAACCTAATAGCTTTGGTCAGCATTGCAGGGAAACATCAGATCGTTTGGCCCACCACCTGTCAAGAGCTCTGTATTGGAGACCAGGCTTTTAACATTTGGACTTTTGAGGAACATTCCAGATCCAAACGATAGCATCCTTTAGAGCAAAAAAAAAAAAAAAAAAAAAAAAAGTGATTTCTTGGATGACTTACAGAATTGAAGAAGTCCCATGCCAGTCATGGACAAACCTGCAATCCCAGAGTCTGGGAAGGCCGAGGAAGGAGAATCACAGGTTCAAGGCCAGCCTCAGAATCTTAATAAGACCCTGTCTTCAAATAAAAAAAATAAAATGGGCTGAGGATGTCGTTTAGTGGTTAAGCACCTTTGGATTCAATCCCAAGTACCAAAAACGGAAAAAAAAAAAAAAAAAAAGTCATCCCCTGGTTGAAATCTGGTGTTAAGGGAAGAAGCCAAGGTTTTATCACATAGACTGGTTAAACAACTCAAATGTAACCTTTTAACTGTCAACCAAAATATCTGGTTCAGAGAAGGGAGTATTTTTCCAGAAGCTTTGCATAAGACCTGCCAGGTAGTCAGAACAAACAGATGGATACCACAGTTTTTATGGCCTCGTTTTTTTATCCTTTAAACACAGAACTCCTCACTAAAACAAATACATGTAACCACTGAAGATCATTATCTCCAGTCTGATGATTAAGAAGAATGAAAGCACTACTTACACTCAGATATTTTTGTATTGATTTTTCCTCATATCAATAGCTAGCAATCCAACAGTTATGCTGTGCAAGTGAGTCAGGGTAAACCTCCCTGGGAGGAATTAGAGCATGTCCCCTACTTTTTCTTCTATCTTGTTTTTCTTTTACCTACATCCTCCTACGTCCAGTGAATCACATTTGAAGATTGAGTCATAGTTCTAAGACAGCATGTAGAATTCCAACCAAAGTCCTTGTAGGCAGTTTTCCCTTTGTACTGAGGAAAGAGTGGACTTTTGACTTCCAGACCAGAGGCTTTAACGTAAGAATTACCTGGACAACATATTCAAATGTGGATACCCTCACCTGGTGGTTTCCAAAGCTTGTCTGCACATTGGGATTACCTGGAAAACTGTTGAACATTCCAGAACCCAGGCCACACCCCAGACTCATGAAATCCAGGTCCATATAGTCCACACAGTGCACACAGGCACCAGAAGGTTTGCAAGTTTGCCAGGTGCGTTCAATGTTGAGACAAGTTTGGGAACCACTTGTTAACCCAGAGTTCTCAACTCTGATACACACTAAAACTGTCCGGAATTCTTAATGAAATAGAAGTGCCTGAGCCACAAGGCCTAAACTGGAATCTGGGAGGGGGACAGAGTAGGTGGGGTTAAAACCTATCTCAGAGATTCTCATCAAATGCGTCTAAGATGGAGCCCTGGAATCTGCATTGGAGTAAGCACCACCCCCATACATTACCCCAGCCCCATCTGTCTGTGACTCTGGCTCAGGGGTCTGAACCTCACCCTGAGGAGCATTTCACTTGGACCCTGGCTACTCAGAGTGGCCATCAGAATAACAGCACTAGCATCTCTTTGGAGTTTATTAGAAATGCAGAATCTCAGGTCCCACTCCCATGGAGTCCTATCTGTTGAATCAGAATCTGCATTTCAACAACCTCCTGGGAATTCTTGTGCAGATTAGAATTTAAATACCCCTGGTCCTGAGGTGTTCCTTAACCTTGATTGCATATTGGAATCACCCAGAGCCTTAAAAAACCTATGAATGCAGGATCTCACTATGGCATATTTAGTCTATTCACTGAAAATGTGATGGGGAACATCCAGTTATTTTTTAAAGCAGCCAAGAATGAGGACCACTTCCAGACTTCTGCTCATCCAATTGATGGTTACTCCATTCTCCCTTCAGTGGGGGATTAAAGATTAAAGATTTTAGTATCAGGTTCTACCATGAACCTCTTGAGATTGCACTTCTAAGTTCTGTATCAGTCACAAACAATGTCATGGCTGGGGCTTGTCTAAATCCATTGCAGCAAAGCTTGCTGCTAATGCCAATGAATACAGTGTCTCAACTAAGGAGTGTCTGTTTACCTACTGTTATTCCCTTATTTGTACCCTTTTTTGAAAATTATCTCCCTGCCTCATTAAGTACACATGTGAAATCATCAGCAATAAATCATAAAAAGCCAAAAGTACAAAAATTTATGGGGAATTTTTGCAATATATTTCAAAGTTCAAATTCTGTCTCTTGAGAAATGCATAAGGGCCTAGTCACAGAACAGAACTAATGAGAAACAAAAGCTTAGCCGGTTCCCCCTGTTTGTTCTATAATGGTGATGATTCTTGAACCATGCCATCAGAACTGAACAAGGATTCAGATCTGAAACTGCACATGCAAGTACACTGCCCAGCATATAGTAGGTTCTCAGTGAATGTTTCTGCCTCAAAACCCTATGTTTGCGCTGGGCACCATGGAACATGTCTATAGTCCTAGCAACTTGGGAGGCTAAAACAAGAGGATCACAAGTTCAAAGCCAGCCTCAATAGTTTAGCAAGGCCCTAAGCAACTTGGTGAGACCCTGTCTCAAAATTTTTTTCTATTTAAAAAAAGGGGGGGACTGGAAATGTGGCTCAGTGATTAAGTACCTCTGGGTTAAATCTCTACTACCAAAAAAAAAAAAAAGGAAAGAAGAACCAAAACAAAACAAAACAAAACAAAAGCAAAGTTTGTGTCTCTTTGACACAAACTTTCAGCCTGAATTTCTCTGGTTGGCATATGGCTTATTCTGCTATTCTAGGTTGAGATTATAGGTTTCTTGGGAAGAATAAACATGTTTTATTTATCAGTCCCACCCCATGCACACAAACAAATGCCCAGCACAGAAATCAAATGATTACAAGAATATTGAAGGCCCTATAATTGCACCCTCAGGTTCAACAATTTCAGATCAAAATTATTTTTTAAAAAATTGTGCCTGTACTGATAATATGTACAGTTTTTGTCTCCTGTCATTGTTCCCTAAAAGATATAGCATAACAACTATTCACATAGCATTTATATCATAATAGGCATTACAGGAACTCTAGAGATGATTCAAAGTATGCAAGAGGATGTGCATAATTTCTATGCAAATAATATGAAATTTTATATAAGGGACTTGAGCATCCTCAGATTTCCATATCTGTGGGGGAAAGGGTCCTGTAACCAGTCCCCCATAGACTGAAGGATGACTGTTAAGGATGAGGATGGGTTGTGGGTGAGTGAGATATTTCTTTGCATGACTGTCCCTAACGTGTATGTGTTAGTTTTTTACAGATGTGACCAAAATACCTGGTAATAGCAACTTAGAGGAAAGATTTATTTTGGCTCACATTTTCAAAGGTTTTAGTCCATGGTCAGTTGACTCCATTGCTTTGGGCCTGAGGTGAGGCAGAATATGACAGCAGAAGGTCATGGTGGAATGGTAGAGGAATGCTGCTCAGCTCTTGGCAGCCAAGAAATAGAGGGGGGAGGAGAAAGAGACCAGGTATAAGTTATATTCCCCAAGGTCACACCTCCAGTGTCCTACTTCTTCCAACCATGCCCCACCTGTCTACAGTTCCCACCACGTCCCAGTAGCCCATTCAGCAACAATGGACTCATCCACCGATGAGGCCAGAGCCTTCATGATCCAATCACTTCCCCAAAGCCCACCTCTGAACTTTCCTGCATTGGGGACCAAGCCTTCAAAACATGAGTCTTTGGGGGACACTTCATATGCCAACCATGACCATAGGTGAACTGATATTTTCTGTATAGAGGAATTCAGACAGTTTTGCATCCTTTGCCCTGCTGACTTATCCCATTGAGCACCCTTCTACTGTCAATTCCATTCAAGCCTGGGAAGCCCACTGCATGTACAGCTGCAGCCAGACCTTAGACACCTGAGTCTTCCTTAGACTTTTCACATGGCCAAAAGATTCAGATTCCCACAGACCCACTGATACAGAGCAGGGCAAGTCAATTCCTATCATACCAGGTACTGTGGTTTTTTCCAGGACCAACCACACTGATGGTTGCTGAAGCTTCCTCATCTTTTCTCCCATTTCAAACTTAAAATAACACTGGCTGTTGTACAGGAAACCAGGAAAAGTTTGAAGATGGTAACCCTGATCACAGAGCTGCCTATAGAATGAGCATCAGAGAGCACAGATGGGAAGGAAGTGATATTGTTCCTCTAAGAAAAGAGAGGGTGACATGGAAAGAAGGTCGTGCAGATAGATGTGACCTCAAATAGTTGTGCTATGGTCAGATTCCTATTGAAACAACTTTCCTATGTTTCTTAGGATTCTCCAGAATAATCATGTTTTTGTGGTCTCCCATCTATCAGGGAGGTGATGATTATACCGTGTCCCCTAACAGGAAAATATTCCCCTGATTCCAAGGCTGCTGCTAAACAGATTACCCAATGCAAGCAGTGCCACATTCTTCATCCATTCCATTGTGCAATTCACCAAGTGGGTTCCAACCCTTGGTATGATCAAAAGAAACTAAAGATAAGTGGGAAAGGAGGATCATAAATTCTTAAGACCAAAAGGGAAATAAGTTAGCTATTTCTGATTTCTCTCTGAGAAACTGGCCTTTTCTCACTCCCTTGAGAACAACCAGTCTTTTTCTTGAATAATGCAATTATTTATAGGCTTCTACTGAGTCCTTTATATTATCCCTTGGATGTTCAGGGCAGGCACAAAATTTTTTTCATTCTTTTTTCTTTAAGTAAAAGTATAAACATATGTACATTTAAAACAACTCAGAATAAGATAATGATAAACACAAGCCCCAGAACGCCGTATTCTGAGTGAGGGGGGCTTGTGGTTGAAAGGGAAAAGTACACACTGAAGGGACATGGAAGTCACAGATAACACTCTGGGGTTAAGTCCTGGTGGGAAGTTCACAGGTGTTCATTCTATTTTGAAAAATAAATAAATAACAAAAACAAGCATTATAAAAACTACATTTTCTCCTGTTGCATTTCTGCCATGGGCACAGTTGAGCTGGTAAATCTACTCTGATAGTTATTTAGCTTCCTACTTTTCCTCATGGATCCTATTCCATGAGTCTGAGTGGGAGTCAAGACTCACTTGGGACCCTCCCCACAGCCCTTACCACCATGGCTGAATGCATGATGATCCCTGAACTGGGCTCCCATGCCAAGAGCTTGCCAGACAGTGGGAAGATTCCAAAGCATGATTCTTCTCCCAACTCTTCTATATCAGTGAGCCAGGCTGCTAGGAAGAAGTTATGTTAATCTTTTTTATGCATTTTGTGCAGGAGTTACTTGTCCAAGTCTACTGAGAAAGAATACTTAACCACACATATTACATGAAGCAGATTTATTACTTCCAGATACTCAGCAAGGGACAACACAAGCCAAGGATCTGTGCTGAGCAAGTCCCATAAGGACCCAGATGTGCCTGGGACAGATGGTGTCTCCTCTGGGTGTGTTCCACCTGTGCTGCAGCAGAGGGACCCGGGAAAGCAGACCACTCTGAGTTTTAGGCATTAGGGTACATGTCCCCCTAGTAAGGCAGGGGGACAACTGGGTCAGTCCAAGGTCACCCAGAGAGCAGTCCTGTGGAGAACTGTCCTATCTTTCTCAGAAACCCTTCAATAAGGAGTGATTTCATAGGTGAATTTGGGCATTCTGGTGCTGGCTCTAATATCATGAAACACTGTGGAAGCCTTCCGAGCCCACCTGCTTAATCAACTCTGGATGTGTACCTGGTCCTTCCATTGACCCCGCAAGACAAACAGAATAATGGCCTTGGCCTGGACTGCTGCCTAACCTTTTCTCTTCCTACTGTTGACGTGAAAGTTCACTTAGAAATAGCTAAAATTTGTTCTTAACCATTGTATTAGTATAATTGTGTGATTTAATTTTGAGTTAATTAAGTTAATAAATATCCATAGAGGGTTATTTCTATAAACTAAGGTGAATGCTTTGAAAAGCTAGATAAAAGTGAATTGCTAAAACCAATAATTGTTACACATGGCCATAAGACAACTAGAAATGAGGAGTAGAAAACTACAGAAAACTACCTGGAGTCTTTGCTCTGGTTGCTCGGCAGGTGTCCCCAGTTTAAATTTTTACCATTTATGCAGATGTTATTTAATGATATTCAGCCAAATTATACATTATTTTCTTGCTTAGAGATCTGAAATTTTGATGATTTCTTGTTAATTTCTAAGATTTTAGTAGCATGAATAGGAAGGAATGTCTCTCTCACTCTCACTTTCTCTCTTTTCCCCTTCAACCCTTTCTTCCTCTATACACATACCACATTTTTAAACTGTTAGTGGTGGTATATAGCAGCATCAATAGACTGTTTTCCCTGTTTTCATATTCCACCATAGTGCTGAACTCTCATATTAGTTCTAATACCTTGTCTTTGGATTTTCTTAGATGTCTAAATTGATGGGTTTTATCTGCATTTAATGACCTGGTATTTATTAAGTTTTTTACTCATAATTGTTTTGTGGGGGAGGGGTGGGGATGGGTGTTCTATTTCATCAGTTAACATTGCTTCTAAAAAGTAGAATAAAAATGATTGACAACAAGCATCCTAGAACTTTTCCTGATTTTAGTATTAATGAGTCTAATATTTTGCCATTGAATCCAGTGTTTGCTATAATTTCTAATTGATATTTATTATCAGATTAAGGTAACACAATTTTTTAAACAGATTTGATAAAGGTTTTTGCTATATTCTTCAAAACTCATGATTGCACATTAAATTCTATAAAAATTTGTTCTGATGTATAATGACAGGATTATATTTTTATCTTTAATCTGTTAATGTAGAGAATCATAATGGTTAAATTTTCTAATGTTGAAGCTTGTTTATATTGTTGGGATAAATATTTGGTCACTATACATGGTTTTAATTTATTATGTGATTTGATGTGCTAATATTTTTAAATGCCACATGAAATGTGGCATCCATACTCATGTGATATTAATTTTTATATTTATCAATTTTGCTTAAAATTTTAAAATATAATTTACATGGTCATAAAATAAGTTAGTTATCTTTCCAATTTTAAAAAATATTATGGAGCAGTTTGTGAAAGATGGCAGTTATCTATTTCAAAATCTGTGGCATTTTATCTTAAAACCCAGTTCAATATAGGGAGAGGCTTCGTGTCCAATTTTAGCCTGTTTTTATTGGTCTTTTCTTGGTCCTACTTCTTCCAGGTGCAGTTTTCATCATTTCAATAAATTCCTTTTTTCTCCCCATTTTGTCTCCGTCCCCAAGTTTACTGATATAATATTTGATTTTCTTGTCATTTTTAAAACTTCTAGTCTGTGCATTTTTATTCCCTTTTTCATGTTTAATATTATTTGCTAGAACTATTGCTGTGTGTTCTATTGAGAGCAAACAGACCAAAGAAATTTCAAACCCTTTCACAAAATGGCAGGAAACCAAAAGGCCAGGACAGCATAGTGGTGAGATTTTATCACACTGAGTGTCAAGATAGACTTCTCTCCTGAGACAAGAGAATATGCCATCATCAGTGGAAAGAACAAAAGCTGTGTCAGAGTGCGCTGGTGAGTGGGTAGTTAGAATGAGGAGACGTCAAGAACAGACACTCTAATGGCTACAAAGTTTGGGGGCACTGGTGCAGAGGGCAAGCCCAAACACAGTGATGTTAATTGAGGAATCCTGTTCAAACGCTTAAAATATGCCTTAGCACTTACAGCTTTTGGGTGTGGGCTGGTTGACATCTGATTAGTTGAGGGCAAGGAAAATGTTGGTTAGAAGTCGGTTATAATGGGTCAAATGCACAGCAAACACCATGGAATCCATAGCTTTATATAATGAGAATAGATTTAAGTCAATGCTGCTCTAAATGGCTATTCTTGGAGATAAAATCTCCTTGACCTAAATCTACTAGAGGAAAGTCAAATATCAAATGGATGGCTGGATTAAGCACTTTTAAACTTTTCATAAAAACCTGAATATCTCTGAAGTTTAAGTTGAGAAGGAAAATATAAGAACATGAAAATAAGAATACATTATTCGGAGCAGTCTAGACTATCCCATAGCAATCAATAAATCCAGAAATCTCAATGGCTTAAAACAAAAAAAAAAGTTTGATTCTCACTCATATCAAATGATGATGACTCTGTGGTTCATCTCTCCTCCATCTGGTGAGTAAGGGATCCAGGTTGCCTCCATTTTTTGAAATGAACACAGCATGTGGCTTCCATGATTGTGAGTCAGGAGAGGAGTAGATTGGAAGCTCAGATATAATATTTCTAAGGATTTGATGTGGGAATGGGTTACAATTCCTATGATTTTCACATACCTCATTAGAGAGAACCAGTCACAGAGTCCTGATCTAACTAGAAGGGAGGCTAGGAAATAGTCATTCTACATGAGCAGGAAGAAGAAAAGGAAATGAAATTTAGTAACCATGTAGCGTTATCTTTGGCACAGAGATATAAATTACATCACATAATAGGAAAAGCCAATAAGAACAGGTTTTCAAATTACTGCATTAAGAAATTAATAATAGTTTTTTCATGTCCCAAGTGAAAGTTTTGTTACAATAAAACCTCAAAAAAATGAAGGCTTGACCACCTGGAAAGTTTCACTCCATTAACACCTGGACTCTAGATACTGTGAGAGCAATTAAGGCAGAGAAAACTCTCTCTCCAATGGATTTTTGTCTAATCATTTGGAAAACATTTTGGTCCCTTAAGAGACAGCAAATATAAAAATCTATTTATGACATTCCTCCTCTAGGCACATTCTATGGCCTCTCCAGGGTCAGGAAAAATAAGTGGCCTGTCTAAAGTCATCAGCCAGGTCACTGTGTCAGAAACAGGATGAGAATCCGTGTGTGGCTGCTTGTGCTTTTCCTATTCACACATGAGGTCAAGAGATCTTCCCATTAGACAATGAGTCCCTTGCAGGTATGCTTTGGATTGGGGTTAGGGGTGGCTAAAGCAGGTCAAGCAATTTGACTAAATCTCCTAACCCAGAATTCTTCGTTAAGCCAAATCAACAAAACAGATGTGGTTCATCCATTAGCCTTTATTTGTTGTAATTACCCACTAATGTGCCTTTTAGGGATTTAGAGACACATTACCCTTGAGTCTTGCAAGAAAACCAACAAGCCGGCCAAGCTGCTGTGCTCTCATGATACCAAAGATTCAAATTTCCAACCTGCATGTGTTTTCAAAGACAAACTAATTAGAATTCAATTGAGGAGAAACCTGATAGTGGATTTATACCCTATGAATTTGGAGAAATATCCTTGATTTCTAAAATCCAATCTGTTTTAATCCTAAGACTTTCGGCAGCAGTTTTATGTTGAACAAAGAAAGGAACAAGTTCTAGAGAAGAACGGATTTTGATTTTACTCCTGTCCCTGTGACTTATTAGCTAGGGAACTTTCAAAAATCTCTAATCCTCACCTCCCTTCTGTGTCCTCATATATTCAATGGGCTGATGAGAAACTGACTCCATCACACAGTGAAGTTGACCATTTTAAGTGAGATAACAATATAAAGCACCTGGCACACCATAAATGCTCAGAAAATTTATTTTCCCTCCCCTATTCCCTCCTATGTCTGACAAATGCTCTCTTACTTATTTACTGTGTCCAACAGGATTATTGCTTCTAACTCTCTTCTACCGTCCAGTATATGAACTCTGAAGAACACCAATACTTGAATAAGAAGTGAAAATGTCGTCATTATTAGCTTCAGCTCTCAAAGGTGAATTTTGGCTAAACTAGTTGGTTCATATTAACACATGTTCATGCATAGAAAATTTGTGTTTCTATTTATTTCAGGATGCTTTTTTTAAACAAAATATTAAAATGTTGAAATATTAGAATATTAATAATCATATTCCATTTGGTAGGCTGTCTTGCTTAAAGTAATATACCAGAGATTCCTCAAAAGTAGATACTTTAGGGTAAATAAATTTGTTGAAGAAATGACCATCCTGAGTTTCTTGATAGCCACAGGATATATATGACCAGAGAGTAAGATGTGGCGAATGGAGAATCCATAAGCAGCTGTGATCAATAGAGCGTGTACACATCAGGCACCAATAAATCTCGTCATTTATATGAAACTTTAAATTCACAAATGGAATTTTCTAGTTAATTTCATCGATGCTTACCTAAATTTTGTTCTACTTTTCTTGCTAAAAATCTCCCTAAAATGTCTGCAAGAAGGGTTTATAAACACTCTTACAGTGTGACTTTCCAGAGAACACTTTTCTCTAAGAGAAGAAAAGCAGCTCACTATAATATTGACACCAAGGTCAGAAGTCCCCAGACCTGGACTCTACTCCTAGAATTTTTACTAATCTAGGTGTGTGCCTTCAGATCCACTACTTTGGCTCTAAGAGCCTCAATTTCTACTGAGATATATTCAGTTATGTATAATGTGTTATTCAGGCATCAAATTTCAAAAAAAAACAAATACAGCAAAATGAGTGGATTTCTTGAACTGACAGCTATTGAGGGTCTGCATGTCAGTTAAATAAAACAAGCAATTATGATTTGTATTGTCATTGTGAAATTTTCAGGTCAGTGAGGTTATAAAAGACCCATGCACAGATCAGCCACAGGTCTGTTTGCAGCAGGATAATTTATGTTAGTTGAAAACTGAAATCAAGCCATTAGATGTTCTATATATTTGGAATATACAGGACTGGATCTTTCTATGTATCTCCCTTCCCACACTTTTTTTGTGTAGAATATAATATATTTTGTTATATGGGCCTTACTACTGTGGTCATGATGAATTAGACTTGGCCATGAGCTGTAAGAGACAGAGTGAACTTGTACAAGATTGTCACATTGGAAGCTAATGTGAGTTGGCCTAAGACTCGGCTCAGTACATGGGCTCCTTACTGAATGATATAAAAACTGATCCATGCCAGAAAATGACATGAAGCAAAGGATCTCTGTGTCAAGGGGATTAAAAGACACAATTGCTGGAGGTTATAGTGCCTTAAGCTGACCACATGCCCTGAGAATGAGTCACTGGTTCTAATCCTTCTAGAAGCCTGGAATTCAGAGAATCTGAACAGCCACAAAGACAGCTTTCCTGATTCCCCCATGTTCTAATCTTAGCTTTCCTCCCTTAAGTAACCCAGCTGTACATCATCTTTGCAAATGGAAAGTGCTTAGTATAAATAAAAGATTATATATTGAGCTGTGAATACGTTTAAGATATGTTAGTATACAAACAAGTTACAAAACTGATAACTTTAAAAAATTATAAATATATAAGATCAGAAAGGACATACATCAGTGTGTAGATCTCTGTAGAATAATGATATTTACTTTTACTTCCACCTGTTCACTTTTCTTTCTGATTTTTTTTTTAAATATTAAAGAAATTGTTCTCATTTGAGGAAATATAGTTCCCTCCCTTTTAAAAAAAATTTGATGTAATTCATGGACAAGAAGACATAGACTTATTTTTCCCTGGTCTTCTCCTTTAAACATAACTAATCCTAAAACTAACTCATAAATCATAAAATAATTCCACAAGGTAGAAAAAAGGAAACACAGTAGCTAGAGACCGCAACCCTTGAGGAGTAACATCATATTGAGTGTTAGGAATCACAACTCTTCTGACTATTTTCTGCTCTTAGAATTCCTGAAAGAGACTGTTTGGATCAGTTTTTGTGCCACTTAATATGAATCATATGTATTGGTCAAGCCACATGATAGAAAGTCTCCAGTATGACTGTCTTATACATGTTCTTCTTGGTCTCTCATGGCTCTGGCCCAAGTCTAATGTGCTTTTTTTCTATGGCCCATCCATCACAGGCTGCAACCACCCACTGGAATAGACCAATAAAAATGCTCACTCTCCAATAGACAAAAAAAAAAAAAAAAAAAAAAAAAAAAAACCTGGGAAAGTTGCAGACTGACAGAAAGCCAGAGAAGAACTAATGATGAGATCAACCTCAGTCCATAACTCCACGCCCTAGGCAAAGGCAGATTCAGTGAGCTATAGCAGCAACCAAACTCAGTCCTTTTAATACCACCCATCCATTTACAACTGGGCAACCCAGCAGGGATGGAACAAGAGTCCAGCAAACAAAGAAAAAATAAAGTCAACCAGAATAACATTGCAAGGGGATCTGAAACTAAATTGTCATTGAAACAATAGCTCACAAACAAGCCAAGCCAAACCTAAACAGGGTGCTTATTAGAAGTTCAAGTAGGATAAAAACTTTCTAAACATAATATTCAAGATATTAAGGACACAACAGAAAATCACTCATCATATGAAGAACCATGAAAAACACGACTTGAAATGACTGACACTGACAGTGAGATGAATCAGATATTGAGATATTCTGACAAGGATTTAAGGTAGCCATCATCACAATGCTTCTACAAACAATTACAAATTCTCTAGGAATAAATATTTTTAAATGTAAAATCTTGGTTAAAAAGAAGTTGTTTTCTTTTGGTTTTTTTTTAAAAGATACAAGTGAAAATTACAGAATTGAAAAATACAATAACCATAGTTTTAAAACTTACTGGATGAGCTCAGTAGTAAAGTGAACATGAGAGAGGACAAGAATTAATGAACTTGAATTTACTTAAAAAGAAAACAGGACTGGGATTGTGTGGCTCAATGGTAAGGCACTTGCCTTGCATGTGTGAGGCACTGGGTTCAATTCTCAACACTGCATATAAATAAAAAATGTCCACTGACAACTAAAAAATATGAAGAAAAGAAAGCAAACTTTAAAATTTATTTAAATAGACTGATCTTTAGAACTTAGAGAACAAAATATGTTTAAAATTTATGTCACTGATGTACTAGAATAAGAAAAGGAATATGGGGCAAAAAAAAAAAAAGGTATTTAAGAAAGAATGGCCAAAAACATTCCAAATTTGTTGAAAACCATAATAATTAAAGGGTTGGGAGAAAGCACACACATGTCTAAAATAAATGTACTTCAAATGTAATAATATATGTAGGCTGAAAGGAAAAGAATGAATAAAGATATATCATGCAAGCATTAATTTTTTAAAAATCAAGAGTGGCCTTATCATCAGATGAAGTAGACTTCAAAGCAAATAATATTATTAGGGAGGGACATTCAATCTTTTGATTATAAAAGAATCAATTCACCAAAAAGATATGGTGATGCTAAATTTAGTTGCTAAGGCTAGCTGTGAACTTGCGATCCTACTGCCTCAGCCTCCCTAGCAGGTGGGAATAATTATAGGCATGTGCCATCACACCTGGCTGGAAGGCCTGTTCTTTAGCAAGACTGACAAAGGTAAAAAGAGAGAAGACACAATAACCATAACAAGAATGAAATAGGAAAAACCAAAAAAGATCCTAAAGTCATCAAAAATAGACTTAAAAATACTATGTATAAATCTGGTTCAAAATTCAACAATTGAGAAGACATGGACCAATTCCTCAAAAACCATGAACTATCAAAACTCAGACCAGATGAAGTAAACAACTTGAATAGTTCCATAATCATGAAAAAAATTGAATTTATAATTTAATCACACCAATTTTACACAACCTTTTCCAAGAAATTGAAGAGAACAGGTTTCAACTCATTTTATCAGGTATACATATCCTGATACCAAAAGCCAGATAAATACAGGACAAAGAATTAAAACTACAGGTCAATATTTCTTATAAATTAAAAAAAGTCCTCCACAATATATTAGCAAATTGAATCCAGCAATGTAGAAAAAGAATAGCATATTACAACCACAGAGGATTTCTTTCAAGCATGCAAGGCTCATTTGACCACTTGAAAACTCATCAGTGTAATCCACAATACTAGCATACTAAAGAAGAAAAATGATACAATCATACTAATTATTGCAAAAAGATGATCTGATAAAATTCAACACCCAGTAATGACAAAAACTCTTAGCAAACTAGGGAGAGGGAACAATTTCCTTAAGTTCATAAAGAACATCTACAAAAATTGTACCACTAATATCATGCCTAACAGTGAGAGAACAAATCTTTCTAACATCAAGAATGGGGCAAGAGGTTAGTTCTTATCACAGTGATTAACCAAAGTATTAGAAGTTCTAGCTAGCACAGTAAGGCAAGAAAAAAATTAAAGAGCATAAAAGTTGTAGAGGAAGAAATGAAACTATTGGCAGACGAAATGGTTATGTACATGGAAACCCCCAAGTAATCCACAAAAAGATTTCTAGAATAAATAAGCCAGTTAATTAAGGTCACAGGACACAAGATCAACACACAAAAATCAATTCCATTTCTAAATACTAATAACAAACACGTTCAAAATGAAATACAAATGTAGTATCACTTGCAATTACTCTGAAGAAAATGAAATATGTACATATGTCTAACAAAACATGAAAAGGATTTGCAGAACAAAACTACAAAGTACTGATTTTTTTAAAACCATAAAAGATCTAAGTACCTGCAGCAACATACTGTGTTCATGGATTTAGAAGATTCAATATAGTTACGTTTTCAATGCTCCACAAACTGAGCTATAAGTATAATGCAATTCTTATCGAAATGTGAGGGAAAAAAGTGTAGACATACACAAGCTTATTCTAAAATTCCATGGAAAGAAAAAGATCCTAGAATATTCAAAATAGTTTTGAAAATAAAGAATAAAGGAGGAGGAATCATTCTTCCTGATATGAAGACTGTGTCGATTATTTTTTAGCTATAGTTAATCAAGCCGAATGCTACTGGTGGAGCTATATAGTCATGTGGATCAGCAGAACAAAAGAGCCCAAAGATGACCCTCACAGATTCGCTTGTTTAATTTCTGACAAAGGAGCCGAAGCAATTAAAAGGAAGAGTAGTTTTTCTAAATAGTACTACTGAAAAATTGGACATCAATTAAGAAATATATGAACCTCAACTGAAATCTCACTTCATATTTTCAGAAAACTCAAAATACACAATGGACTTCAATGTAAAATATAAATATGTAAAACTTTTTAAAAATTGGAGAAAATCTTTAAGGACTAGACATAGAGTTCTTAGACTTGACACCATATGTGTGATCCATAAAAGGAAAAATTTATAAACTATCCTCAAAATCTTAGAACTTTTACACTATAAAAGACCTTGTTCAGAAGAGAAAAGACAAATTATTGACTCAGAGAAAATATTGTGACTTATATACCCAACAGATGATTCATATCTAAATATATAAAGAATTCTCAAAATTAAACATTTTAAAATACCCATTTTAAATAGTTAGAAAAAGAACAAAAGTCATACATAGATTTTTCACTGAGGACTTATAGCAAGTATATGCATCCTTGAAAGATATTCAACATCATTAGCCATTAGGGAAATGAAAATTAAAATCACAATAGGACATTACTATATACCTATTAGAATTGGTAAAATAAAAAACAGTTACAACACCAAATGCTGTCAAGGATATGGAGAAATCAGATCACTGTTACACTGCCGGTGAGATGATAAGTGGCACGATCACTCTGGAAAATAGATTACTGTTTTGTTTTGTTTTTTTTTTCAAAACTACAAATGAACTTGCCATACAAGCCTGCATCAACTCTTGGATATTTATTCAGAGAAATAATACTTATTTTCATGAAAAAATTTGTAAAGGAGGATTTTTAGTAACTTCACTCATAAGAGTCCAAACTGATCATTTATCTCAATGTCCTTATCCCAATGAATTGAACAAACTGTGATATCTTAATACTATGGACTGCTACTCAGCAATGAAAATGAGTAGACTATTGATAGATACAGTGAGTTGGATGAATTTTAAGGAAATTACATCAAGCGAATTTCATACTGCATGATCTCATTCATTTATTAGTGAAATAAAGTAATTATGGAGATGGATAACAAATTAATGTTTGCCAGTAGATAGGAATTGGTGGATTGGGAAGGCAATAAAGAGACCACGGAGAGTTTTGTGGCAATGTCACAGTTTATACTTCTTGTTTGTGGCAGTATTTACACAAAGTCACACATGATAAAATTGCATACAACTACACACACACACACGTGCAGTGTATGTATATGGCTGAAATTATACCAATGTCAATTTTCTGATTTTGATATTCTTCTACAATCATGCAAAATGTTTTTAGGAGAGATTGTCTGAAACTCAGAACTCTTTGTACATTTCTTTGCTACATCCTGTGAGTTCATAATTACCACAAAATAAAAAGTTAAAAATAGCAGCAAGTACTAGTTAACATTTTCTTCTAAAAAAGTGGGTATTCTTTTGCACTTGTAACCATAATTTTTTTCCAAAAAGAAGAGCTGTGTCTAGAACAAAAATAGGAAATAATACCACAATGAAAAGGAAGACATCTTGAAATTATTTGGTTGCTAATAACCTTTACACTTATCACTCAATTGATACTAGTTTACTGGGGCCCTGAATAATAATAATAATTTTAAACACATAAACATTAAAAGAAAAAGTCATCAGGGTGTTGCACTAGTCCCTCTTCACCAGCTGCATTTTAACGGTAGAACAAAGTGCTACTAAGGATGGTACAAATTATATTTAAAGAAGCCTGGGCAAGGCTGGGGATATAGCTCAGTTGGTAGAATGTCTGCCTCACAAGCACAAAGCCCTGGGTTCAATCCCCAGCACCTCAAAAAAAAAAAAAAAAAAAAAAAAGAAGCCTGAGCAACAGGCCGGGGTGTAGCTCAGTGGTAGAATGTTTGTCCAGCATGCAGGAGGCACTAGGTTTGGTCTCTAAAACCTGCTCCGCCCATTTTTTCAAATTAAAAAAAAAGACAAATATAAAATAAAAAAGAAGCATGGGCCAGTGCTGGGGATATAACTCAGTGGTAGGGTGCTTGCCTAATATATACAAGGCCCTGGGTTTGATCCCCAGCAATGAAAAAAAGAAGCACAAGCCAGTGTCTTTGGAGCAAACAGATGAACAAGAAGAGGTTCCCTCACACTTCTGAGATGAACTGCTCAAAAAGAGAACAGCCAGCTCTTCCTGTCTACTTTACATACAACACCACACCTGGTTCTACTAGGGACAGAGAACAGAAAATGTGGGAAGAGGAAGAAATACAAATGAAAATCTCCAGTCAGACTCAGAAAGTCCCAGAAATTCATGAATCAGGAAAGCCTGGTGGAACATAACCATGAAGTCAGCCACCCAGGCACAAGTCATAAGGACTGATACCATCTTACTCCCTACAATATTTGTCTTCCAGTTGGAGACAGAAATAAATATAAACTACTCTAAAACCTGGATCACGTTACCATTTAATTGTTTGCATAGAATTAAATGGCCAGGGAAGAGGCGATCCCAGAACCCTGTGCCTTTGTACTCACTGTCTTAAATAAATTGTTCTGTTTGCCAATTTGCTTTTTCCACAAAGAGAGGCTCCGTTCTGTCTCTGAATTTTTTTTCCAAAGACTTATTTCTGCATTTTAAAATTCATTTTCAAGACTCCATTTAGCTGAGATGAGAGTAAAACCATTTAATGACTAAAATTTTGAATCTAAGTAGATGAAATTATTTATGGAGATCATTAGAAATACATGAGTGGCCGCTCTGGTTTCCTGTCTAGGAAAAGCTTATCGTTAAATATGCTGTCCAGCCGTTACTGAAACTGAAGCAACACCCAGTTTGAATCTTCTAGACTTTAATTTATATTTCCAAAAGTAACAGCTATTTTCTAGGAACAATGGAAAGACTTGTTAGAAGTTTAAAAAAGAATTCTTCACTTGAAATTTTTGAATATGGAAATATTCTGGGAAATGTCCAGGCAGGGAGGGGGACAACTCTGCCAAGGGTTCAGCAAACAGTTGCATAACCCTCTTTTTATCTGGGGTGTTGACCCAGCCATTCATTCTAAGTTTGCTATGGTGAGTTCAGCAAAGCTGGTTCCCAAGGCAACCATAATCCGTGAACAGAGCTGGCTCCATTGGTGGTCAGTTACAACACGCTTTGTCCTGTCCTGCATCCTGTAACTGAATGAACAGAGAGACAGAAAACAAGCACCTTCAGTAAACATGACCTAATGAGGGTGGTGGCCTTCAACTGCCTGGGAGGTACCAGAAGAACCCGACAAGGAGCCAGGGCTCTCACATGACAGAGGCATCACCTCCCAAAGAAGTCTCTGAAATATCCTTTTAAAATTGTTAATAACATAAAATTATCCTATTCACCTTTGGGATCAAGGAATTGTCTTTTGATTTATTACCCTTTACTAAACACTGTGTAATTAGATGAATTTGGAACTCTGTTAGAGGGGACAGTTTGTCATGCCCAGTAGTTTCCCACTGGCCTCTGGAGACTGGCCTGGAAGAGGTAAGCATGATGAGCTCCCTTACTGGACCCTCTGACTCCAGCTGGGCAGGGCAGGCTGTGCTAAGCAGGGACCATGAGCATAAGCCTCTTCTGACCCGCTAGCAAATTATCTTTCTTGGAGCAACCTTCACAGTGCTTTGCAACTATGCCTCAGGAGCAGCACAGCAGGGGACCCTGGCACCCCATGCACAAGTGTTTCTGAAAGTGGCAATTGCAACTCTACCTACTTATTCCTGTTGCTCCTTTTCAATTAATATTTATTGGGTGTATTGTCCTATGTTAGGACACTTTTGGCTTCCAGTGTCATTTATGTATAAATCCACACTGACAGAAGAGTCATGCCCAGAATGCCTAGAGTTCCATGACCACTTAATTAATTGATTTCTTTAAATTTAAATTAATTGGTTTCTTTAAAATGCCTTTTGCCAAATATTCATCTTTGGAGCTTGTGGAAAAACCTTAATTTTATAATAGAAAAAATGTATTTCACATGAAAGCAGTTCCTTTTGTGATCCTGTATTTCATTCTGCTTGACTAAATCAGTGTGGTCTGCATACTGATGAGTGGAGAGTAGTTCCCACCTGATTTTGCGCCTCAGAATCATCTGGCCGACTTGGTAGACATACAGATGTCCAGAGAACATCACCAAAATCCTCTGGAGAAGTATTCAAGTCCTGGTTTGGTTTTGTTTTTTTAATAAAGTTTTTCTGCTATCTCAGATAAACAGTTATGTTGAAAATTCACTAGATGTTTAATATATCTCAATAATTCCTGCCTTTTCAAATTCACTAGGCAAATATAGAGTTCTGCATTCCCCACCCGTCCCGTCCCGTTAACTTTACTAATCTGAGATAGGAATTCACTGTCTTAGAAAAGGAAATACATGGGCGTCTCAACAAACCTTTGTTCACTTGCTTGTCTGTTTTCTATGAAGGACATGAGGCTTGGCACTGATCAGTTTATTAGTAAACTCAGTGTTTTATTCAGCTTTTTCAACGCTGTGACCAAAAGACCTAATAAGAACAATTTTAGAGGAGGAAGAGTTTTTTGAGGAAGAGGTGGAGGAAGAGGGAGAGTGGAGGGAGAGGGAGAGGTAGAAGGAGAGGGAGAGGGGATAGGGAGGAGGAGGGAGAGGAAGAGGGAGGAGCATCTCTCATCACAGATGAAATAAAAATGCCAAGGGCCTGCCCCATTGACCCACACCCTATTTGCCTAAAGTTATCACCCAGTTAATCCCTATCAGAGGATTAATATACTGATTAAGACTTTTAAAACCCAATCACCTCTAAACTTTCTTGCATTGTCTCATACATGAGATTTTAGGGGACACCTCACATCTAAATCATAACACCCAATAAATGCAACTTCCTTGGCAAAATATTAGGGCCCAATACAGACTCAATAGGGATGAAAAGAAAAAAAGTATGTATAGCTATTGAGGTTCTGGATTAAGAAGAAATAATAACAGCATTTTTCAAGTACTTACTGTATGTCAGGCACTTTTTCAGTAGTTTTGCATATTACGCTCATTTACCCCCACAATTACTCAGTGCTGGCCACCAAAAATAAAAATTTTTAAAAAGGCAAGTTCTATTATTGTGCCCATTTCACAGGCTGAAAAGGAGGCATGAAGAGGTCCAGCCCTTCACTTACGATCACAAAGCTAGTAAATGACAGACCAGGGAATGGAACCTGAGAGAACAATTCAGGATCCATCTCTCAGTGATTGCAAATACCAGTCCCAGTGAATTGTTATGAAAATCAGCCCTTTATGACTTCAATAAGAACATCCTCACTCAGCAATGCTCAGTCTGAAATTTATCACCAGTGGCTTATGAATTTATCACACAATCCTGCTATAGGAAATTCCATCAACACTAATTCTTCCCCAGAAAAACAGACAGGGAAGACCAGCTTTTTTGGTTAACTAGAGACTTGGAGGACAATTTCAATGTGCATTCTGGGGCAAAAAATGGGTGAGTGGATATAGAGTTGGAGAACTGGTTAGCATCAGGTCACCCTGACCCTAATTCTGTATTCCACATCTAATATTGTGTCTGACTAAGCCAGAGAAAGACACAGACCTAGGTCTGGGTAAGAGTGTGACCATGCAACTCTTTCAAGAGGTCATCAGTATCGCTAGCTCCATCCCTAACATACACTGGCCACATCTACTCTCATATCTACAAGTCAAAAATTATTTCTACATCACCAAATGGCCATCCTAAGTAAGATATGATCTCTTATGTTTAACATCATAACTTATAATCAGCATATGATTGCTAAAGCTTAAAATAATTTTTTTTTGTTGTGATAGGGTTTGTTTTTGTTTTCTATGATGCTGGGAATTTAATCCAAGACCTTATGCATGCTAGGCAAGTGTTCTACTACTGAGCTACAGCCTTAGCCCTGTGATGGGGTTTTTAAAAAGATAAACAGGATGTAGAAACTTATAGTACACATGGACACAACCATAGGAATGGCCACTGTCAACCATATGTAAATGAGTTACGCATTACCATGTCTGTCCTGAATTATTTGAGAGTTTGTCACAGTCAGCTCTCCCTCCCGTTAAGAGCCTGAAACTTTAGTGTCTGGTTGTCATAGCAAAAAAGAGAAGAGAAGAGAAGGGAAGGGAAGGGAAGGGAAGGGAAGGGAAGGGAAGGGAAGGGAAGAAGAGAAGAGAAGGGAAGAGAAAATATAGATGGAGAAGGGGAAAGAGGGAGGGAGGGAGGGAGGAAAGAAGGAAGGAAGGGAGGGAGGGAGAGAGGGAGGAAAGGAAGGAAGTAAGAAGTAAACTGGCTCTTTACATTTGAAATGTTGCCAACTGTGGTCCTGTA
The DNA here is from genome assembly GCA_020662805.1 of Glaucomys volans. NCBI lineage: Eukaryota > Metazoa > Chordata > Mammalia > Rodentia > Sciuridae > Glaucomys > Glaucomys volans. The sequence goes on from JAJEJO010002975.1 coordinate 492,298, forward strand.
GAAATTGCCACTGCAATGGTCCTTGGGACAAGCCATGTATGGATCCCTCTGGTCTCACACAGAGTGGCACCATTTGTGGGGAATGGCTGTCATCTCTCCCATTCTCAGCCCTGTGATACATTGAGGAGCTCCCCTCTGGGGCTCTCTCCTGACCCTAGTGATTTTTCTAGAATTGCTGTTAATTATAGTACAAGCAAAACCGGAAAACCATCAAGCTCGTTCCTTCTGGGTGTGATGGCTCACCTCAGCTCTACTTAGGCCCACATAGCACCTTCTCTGGAGCCGGAGGCCCACTCTAATTGGCTGTATAAATTTACATGTGATTTTAATCAAAAATAGATGCACAATCCAACTACTTGCTGGGGCTTGCTTCGTATAGCGCTTGTGCCACGCGGGTGCTTCATAAGCATCATCCAATGACGATCTTCCTCACGATTTTCACTGTTAACTTCAACTATGAAAACCCTTGGTTGTCCAACTTCCTTCTGACTCCAGAGTACAGAGTGGCCTGAAAGTCACACTGGAGCACTCTGTTTGCCCATTGTTCCTTGATCCTCCCTTTAAGGGCTCTCAGTATAATTGCAGGCTCAGATTTGGCTTCCCTGGGAGATGTTCTTAAAATCAGGAGCATTTAACCAGCTTGGAATCATTCTGAAAATTGTCCCCCATACTCGTCCCCAGCCCATTTCAACCCATGCCTTGGGGGTCCCATGGCGCATTTGGAGTCACCAATGCTTGGCGCTTCAGCTGGCCCATATTCTTTGTGACGGCATTGATGCAATCTTGTGCTGAGGAAGAACTCCCGGGGAGATGAATGCCATTACAAATCTTGCTCTCAACATGAAACGCCAGTGATTGTTTATTAAATTGCTCTTCAAAGAGAAAACACTGGCAGGCAAGTGTCATTAAAATGGAAGCAAAGGGAACTGCTGTAACCTTCAACACACACTTTTCTCCATTAACCCCAGACCAATTCGACTGAAATGGCCAGTAGGAACTTCTGGCCCTGAGCCCCATCAATTACCTTAATCTTAGCTCAGGGAGGGGTAATACAAACCATTCAATTTAAGTACTTCCAAACATCCAAACATTGCCATGAGACCAAAAAAAAAAAAAAAAAACCCTTACCCCTAACTCCACTGTCTCAACTCTGGTTCAGGACAAATTGCATTATACATGAGTAACATTAAAACATGAAAGACATACCCTCCAGTAAAAACCTTGCACAACTTTCCCTGAGTAAGCAGAACTAATCACAGGGAACAATTACCAGCCCTAGTCTGAATATTTATGACATAACAGAAAGCCCATTTAAAATACTCAGTGGCTCATGATTGTAAAAGAACTACAGGGAAACTGAAAGGTACTCTAAGTTTATGATGGAAAGGAAAAAAAAAAGTACAGCATCTTAATCCCTCTGCATTTGGTACTCTCCACAATCTCTTTCATTCCTCTGCCCTCCAGAAAGAATGCCAGTCACTTTCATTGCCATCTTCCCTAATAGGTCTGCTGGGTAGCAATGGGGAGATCAGACATATCAGCATCTCTGTCCTCTGTTCCCATTATTTCCCTTTTCCATTCCAGGTGCTTCCATCTTCCTCTCCCCTACCCACTCTACAGCAGCTGCACATTGACATGTTGAAATTTAAATAACACTGGACCATGAGTCATGGTCCTGACTACAAACCTGTGTGTCATCCTAGACAGTGTGACTGACAGCACTAATATATAAAATGGAAGCTTTGGACTGAAGAGCTCTAGGTTTCCTTCTGCTTCTATCAATGTATGAATTCTGTAATTCAAGCAATTTATTCAGATGGATATGTTCATTTGTTTATTTGAACAAGCAAATACTGTCTGGGTCCCAGAGTTAAAACAGTGAACAGGGGAGATGTCCTTCTGTCCTCAGGGACCTTACACTCCAGTAGAGAAACCTACCCAACCACCATGTAAACAATTGAAAATGGCATAATTTCAGGTCATAAATTCTATAAGAATAGTGTAGGTCTGCCCAGGATGAGGTTATGGCTATTTTAAGTAGTATAGTGCAGGGATCTGAATAAAGTAAGGGAGTGAACAACTTCTAGACTATATTGCTCAAAGGGAGTAATCAGAGAACCTTCAAGTTATATTCAATAGTTCAGAAAGCTCAACAGAAACTGTGCATTCAAACCTACTTAATTAAAATGATTCTTATCTTTTGGCTGGAAATATAGATATTTGATATGATATTAATGATCATCTCATTCCTCTACTCAGCCAAATTAGTAATCCTGATCAACTTAAATCTGATTGAATTATGGAAAAATGAGTGTTACTTAATAAATCATTGGATGGTTGAGAGTGGCAATTATTGGAGATCACTGTCCATAAGGCTAGACTGCTTCCATCTCCAGAATACATCTTGTAGGTATTCCTAACATGCAAAAGAAAAATTATAGCTTTGACGTGAATATTACTAATTCTCATCCCTAATTGCATGGTCTATGTATTTACCTCTTTCTCTCTTCACACCTTTTCCCAAAAGATTATTTTCTTATGATTTACTATACTAAAAAACTACAGGAACACAGAAAATACAGTTGGTGCAATTTCAGTCTTGGAAGTCATACTTTCTGAGAACAATGTAAGAGAAGAAGCTGAAATTGTCAGCTTGAATAAAATTTTGAAGAAACGTTGAATTTCACTTACTCATTCTCTTCATGTTTCCCTGTCTTTTCAGGTAACCAAGCATTCATACAATAACTTTCCTTAAGAAATGTCACATATCTTTTCAAGATGCCAGGAAAACAAAATGAATGCAAGCCCAGCTCTGGTCCCAAGGTGCTTACAGTATAGTGGCCCCAAGAGTTACTAAATAATACAGATGGACTATGTACTTGAAATGCAGTTGGGTCTTAACATCCTATCAGTCCAAATTGTATGGAAAGTTACCAAGGTTTATTTCTCATTTATGCCACATGTCCATTGAGTGTTAAGTTAGTAGGAGGATGGGGAGGCAGGGTTCTGATCTTCCTAAGTATTTGGGCATCCAGGTTGACAAAGGAGGCATCATCAGGAACATCGGGCTGGGGATATAGCTCAGTTGGTAGAGTGCTTGCCTTGTAAGCACAAGGCCCTGGGTTCAATCCCCAGCACCACAAAAAAAAAAAAAGAAAAAAAGAGAATCAGGAACATCAATGGTTGCCATGCCACAGAGAAAAGAAGGCTATGGAGAAAAGAAGGCTTAACCTCAAACAGGAGGTTAAGCCTTCCAGCACAGAAGAGACACATGCTTTCTATCCTAACTCATTGGCCAGACTGGTCTCAGGACACCACTTACCCACAAAGGTGCTGGGAAGTAGAATCCTACCATGTGCCCATAAGAGGAGACAACTGGAAATATTTCATAACAACAATAATACTTACGATAGATATAAAAGAACCAAAAAATCTTGTCTCTGACCTCAAAAAACTTTCCTGTTGGAACAAAATTTGCTTCATCCATAAAGAAACTAAAAGTTCTGTCTTCTCCTTAAAAGACAAGTTTAATAATGCCTTGGGGAAGTATAATTATTTAGTTATTTACATCATCATGTTGAAACCTCCTGTTTAATTGGAAAGTATGCCCTCAACTTGCCTTCTACTCCTTTGTGGAGCATTTTCAAATTAGAGAGAAGGAGGGGTAGGAAAAAGAATAGATGTTCCTATCCTCAAGAAGAACACAATACAAGTATGAAAATCAGATTGTCCAAATCCATCGACCCTCTGCAAATAAGCATTTGTAGTAATTCAGTCTCCAATATCTCCTATTAATCTCATTCCAAGGAAAAAGGAAAGCAATCATCACCACCTTTTCCCATTACCATCTGTGTAGTTTCCCAGGGTTCAAGAGCAGCATTGGGAAAATCAAGATGCCAACCCTTCAAAAGTCTCAGAAGAGAACTGGCATTTATGCGAAAGCAATTAGTCAGCAATTTTGGCATTTGCAGATATTTCACAGAGCCAGCAACAAAGCCAGAATGCTTTTCTAATAAACAAGAGTCTGATTCAACTAGGAAATGCTCCTGCCACAATGACCACTCCACAACAGCAATTTTGTATCTGTAAGTAATCACTGGGCTAGTTTTTGATGGACTATATCTGGGTTAGATAATATCAATTTGATTAGATAAGTGCTTAGCCAGAGGATAGTCATCCAACAATTATGGGGGCCAAGGGAAGGGAGGCTGCCATACCATGCTGTACTGAGCAGCAGCTGACTTGATTTCCCAGTTTAACCAGAGGTAATACTACTGAATCTTTTGTTTAGGATTCAATATGAAAGGAGAGAAAGTTCTGTTTTGGGAGTTTGTTAGTCAGTTTTCTATTACTATAACAATTACCTGAGACAATCAACTTAAAGAGAAAAAAAGGTTAATTTTTTGGTTTACAGTTTTGAAGGTTCCAATCTATGATCTGAAAAATCCATTGCTTTTAGGCTTATGGAGAGGTTGTTGAATTGCAATGACAGGAAGCATGTGGCACAGCAAAACTTCTCATCTCATGGCTGGGAAGTAAAAGAGAACAAGGAAGGAGCTAGTGTCTCACAATCACCTTTGGGGGTTCAACCCCAATGACCCAACACCAACCTACAAGGCCCCATCTCTCAAAGTTTCTACTGCCTCCCAGTAGCTCTATCCTTCAACCCAAGGCTGTTGGGGATATTTGTCCAAATATGGCAAGGTTGAAAATATTTTGATTCGTAAGTCAACTCAAAGTAAACTCTTCCTACCTGTAATCTCCAAATGACCATACTTTTTTTTTATTGGTTCTTTTTAATTATACATGCAGTACAACCCATTTTGATATAATTGTACAGCAGGGAATATAACTTTTTTTTTCAAGATGTAGATTCACACGATTCATATAATCTTACCTATACATAGGGTAATACTATCTGTCTCATCAGTCTACTATCTTTCCTTCCCCCACCCCCTCCCATTCCATTTTTCTCTACACCATCCATACTTCCTCCATTCTTTTTTAATCCCCCCCATAACCACTCCCCACCCCCATTATGTATCAGCATCCACTGATCAGAGAAAACATTCGGCCTTTGGTTTTTTGGGCTTAGCTTATTTCACTTAGCATGATATTCTCCAACTCCACCCATTTATCAGCAAATGCCATAGTTTTATTCTTCTTTATGGCTGAGTAATATTCCATTGTGTATATATACCACAGTTTCTTTATCCACTCATCAATTGAAGGGCATCTACATTGGTTCCACAATCTAGCTATTGTGAATTGAGCAGCTATGAACGTAGATGTGGCTGCATCCCTATACATTGCTGATTTTAAGACCTTTGGGTATAAACTGAGGGGTGGGATAGCTGGGTCAAAAGGTGGTTCCATTCCAAGTTTTTTGAGGAATTTCCATACTGCTTTCCAGAGTGGCTGCACCAATTTGCAAATCCACCAGCAATGTATGAGTGTGCCTTTTTCCTTTTTTAAGCAATTATTATTGCTTGTGTTCCTGATAATAGCCATTCTAATTGGAGTTAGGTGAAATCTTAGGATGGTTTTAATTTAATGGATGGTTTTAATCTTAGGATGGTTTAATTTGCATTTCTCTAATTACTAGAGATGATGAGCACTTTTTCATATATTTGTTAATCATCTGTATATCATCTTCTGTGAAGTATCTGCCCAGTTCCTTAGCCCATTTATTGATTGGGTTCTTTGTATTTTGGGTTTTTTAATTTTTTTAAGTTCTTTATAAATTTTGGAGATCGGGGCTCTGTCTGAAGTGTGTGTAGAAAAGATTTTTTCCCACTCTGTAGACTCTCTTTTCACATTATTGATTGTTTCTTTTGCTGAGAAAAAGCATTTTAGTTTGATTCCATCCCATTTATTGACTCTTCCTTTTATTTCTTGTGCTCTGGGGGTCATGTTGAGAAAGTCTGGTCCTAAGCCAATATGAAGAACATTCAGGCCTACTATTTCTTCTATTTGGCAAAGAGTCTCAGGTCTAATTCCTAGATCCTTGATCCATTTTGAGTTGAGTTTTGTACAGGGTGAGAGATAGGGATTTAATTTCATTTTATTGCATATGGATTTCCAGCTTTGCCAGCACCATTTGTTAAAGAGGCTGTCTTTTCTCCATTGCATGTTTTTGGCACCTTTGTCTAGTATGAGATAACTGTACTTACATGGGTTTGTCTCTGTGTCTTCTATTCTGTTCCATTGGTCTACTTGTCTGTTTTGGTGCCAATACCATGCTGTTTTTGTAACTATTGCTCTGTAGTAGAGTTTAAGGTCTGGTATTGTAATACCTCCTGCATCATTCTTCCTGCCCAGGATTGTTTTGGCTATTCTGGGTTTTTTGTACTTCCAGATGAAATTCATGATTGCTTTTTATATTTCTGTGAAGAATGTCATTGGAATTTTTATTGGAATTCCTTTAAATTTGTATAGCACCTTTGGAAGAATGGCCATTTTGATTATATTAATTCTACCTATCAAAGAACATGGAATATCTTTCCAACTTCTAAGGTATTCCTCAATTTCTTTCTTGAATGTTCTGTAGTTTTCGTTGTAGAGGTTTTCCACCTCATTTGTTAGATTGATTCCCAAGTATTTTATTTTATTTGAGGTTATTATGAACGGAGTTGTTTTCCTCATTTCACTTTCATATGATTCATCCCTTATGTAGATAAATGCATTTGATTTATGTGTATTTATTTTATGTCCTGCTATTTTGCTGAATTCATTAATTAGGTCTAAAAGTTTCCTGGTGGAGTGTTTTGGATCCTCTAAATATAGGATCATGTCATCAGCAAATAGTGACAGCTTGAGTTCTTCTTTTCCTATTTGAATACCTTTAATTTCTGTGGCCTGTCTAATTGCTCTGGCTAGCATTTCCAGCACAATGTTAAATAGAAGTGGTGACAGTGGGCATCCCTGTCTTGTTCCAGTTTGTAAAGGGAATGTTTTCAGTTTTTCTCCATTAAGAATGATGTTGGCAGTGGGCTTAGCATAAATAGCCTTTACAATGTTGAGGTATGTTCCTACCATCCCTATTTTTTTAGTGTTTTGAGCATGAAGGGGTGTTGTACTTTGTCAAATGCTTTCTCAGCATCTATCAAAATAATCATATGATTCTTAACCTTAAGTCTATTGATGTGATGAATTAATTACATTTATTGATTTCTGGATGTTGAACCAACCTTGCAGTCCTGGGATAAACCCCACTTGATCGGGGTGCACTATCTTCTTAATATGTTTTTGTAAGTGATTTGCCAAAATTTTGTTAAGGATTTTAACATCTATGTTCATCATGGATATTGGTCTAAAGTTTTCTTTTCTAGATGTGTCTTTGTCTGGTTTTGGTATCAGAGTGATATTAGCTTCATAGAATGAATTTGGAAGGGTTCCCTCCTTTTCTATTTCATGAAATAGTTTTAGGAGTATTGGTATAAGTTCTTCTTTGAAGGTCTTGTAGAACTCTGCTGAGAATCCATCTGGTCCCAGGCTTTTCTTGGTTAGTAGGTTTTTGATGGCTTCTTCTATTTTCTTGTGTGAAATTGATCTGTTTAAATTGTGTATGTCCTCCTGGTTCAGTTTGGAAGAATCATGTCTCTAGAAATTTGTCAATGTCTTTAAGATTTTCTATTTTATTGGAGTATAGGTTTTCAAAGTAGCTTCTAATTATGTTTTGTATTTCAATGGTGTCTGTTGTGATATTTCCTTTTTCATCATGAATTTTAATAATTTGAGTTTTCTCTCTCCTCTGTTAGAGTCGCTAAAGGTTTATCTATTTTGTTTGCTTTTTCAAAGAATCAACTTTTTGTTTTGTCAATTTTTTGAATTGTTTCTTTTGTTTCAATTTCATTGATTTCAGCTCTGATTTTAATTATTTCATGTCTTCTGCTACTTTGGTGTCATTCTGTTCTTCTTTTTCTAGGGCTTTGAGATGTAAGGTTAAGTCATTGAGTTGTTGACCTTTTATTCTTTTCTTGAATGTGCTCAATGCAATGAATTTTCCTCTTAGTACTGCTTTCATAGTGTCCCAGAGATTTTGTTATGTTGTATCATCATTCTCATTTACCTCTAAGAATTTTTTTATCTCCTCCCTGATGTTTTCTGTTATCCATGCTTCATTCAATAGCATATTATTTAGTCTCCAGGTTTTGGAGTAGTTTCTGTTTTTTATTTTGTGGTTGATTTCTAATTTCATTCCATTATGATCCGAGAGAATACAAGGTAGTATCTCTACTTTTTGCATTTACTAAGGGCTGCTTTGTGGCATAACATATGGTCTAATTTAGAGAAGAAGCCATGTGCTGTTGAAAAGAAAGTGTATTCGCTCATTGATGGATGGAATATTCTATATATGTCTGTTAAGTCTAAGTTATTCATTGTGCTATTGAGTTCTATGGTTTCTTTGTTTAGTTTTTGTTTGGTAGATCTGTCCAGTGGTGACAGTGGTGTGTTAAAGTCACCCAGAATTATTGTGTTGTGGTCTATTTGATTCCTGTAATTGAGAAGGATTTGTTTGATGTACATAGATGGGCCATTGTTTGGGGCATAAATATTTATGATCATTATGTCTTCTTGATTTATGGTTCCCTTAAGCAGTATGAAATGTCCTTCTTTATCCCTTCTCACTAACTTCAGCTTAAAGTCCACTTTATCTGATATAAGGATGGAAATCCCCACTTTTTTACTGAGTCCATGTGTGAGGTAGGTTTTTTCCCATCCTTTCACCTTTAGTCTGTGGATGTCCTTTTCTATGAGATGAGTCTCTTGAAGGCAACATATTGTTGGGTCTTTCTTTTTAATCCAGTCTGCCAGTCTATGTCTTTTCATTGACGAGTTTAGGCCATTAACATTCAGGGTTATTATTGAGATATGATTTGTATTCCCAGTCATTTTGGCTTAGATTTGATTTTTAACTTGACTTGGTTTCTCTTTTAATTGGCTTTTCTTTTAGGATACTTCCTCCCATTGACGACTTACAACGTTGTTGTTCATTTCTTCCTCATGGAATATCTTGCTGAGAATGTTCTGTATTGCAGGCTTTCTATGTGTAAATTCCTTTAACTTTTGTTTGTCATGGAAGCATTTTATTTCATCTTCAAATCTGAAGGTTAGCTTTGCTGGATATAGGATTCTTGGTTGGCAGTCATGTTTTTTCAGAGTTTGAAATATATTGTTCCAGGCCCTTCTAGCTTTTAGGGTTTGAGAAATCTGCTGATATCCGTATTGGTTTCCCCCTATGTGTAATCTATTTCTTTTCTCTCACAGCCTTTAAAATCCTATCTTTATTTTGTGTATTAGGCATTTTCATTATAATGTATCTTGGTGTGGATCTGCTGTAATTTCGTGCATTTGGTGTTCTGTAAGCCTCCTGTAGTTGAATTTCCATTTCATTCTTCAGGTTTGGGAAATTTTCTGATATTATTTCATTCAATAGGTTGTTCATTCCTTTGGTTTGTATCTCTGTGCCTTCCTCAATCCTGATAATCCTTAAATTTGGTCTTTTCATGATATTCCAAGGTTCTTGTAGGTTCCATTCATGATTTCTTACCATCTTCTCTGTTTGGGCAACTTTATTTTCAGGATTCAATATTTTGTCTTCATTGTCTGAAGTTCTGTCTTTCAAGTGATCTTGTCTGTTGGTAATGCTTTCCATTGAGTTTTTAATTTGGTTTATTATTTCCTTCATTTCAAGGATTTCTGTTTGGTTCTTTTTCAGAATCTCTATCTCTTTGTTGAGTTGATCTTTTGTTTCCTGTAGTTGCTCTTTCAGCTGCTTATTGGAATTGTCAATCATTGCCTGCATTTGCTCTCTTAACTCATCATTTGCTTCTCTGATCATTTTAATCATGTATATTCTGAACTCCTTTTCTGGCATTTCTTCTACCATGCTGTCATTGGATTCTATTAGTGTAGAATCTTGGTTTGTTTAGAACAGTTTCCTCCCTTGTTTTTTCATGTTTTTCATGCATCTTGCCCTCTAGCAATGCAGATCTAGGGTATTATAGTTTCTGCCCTATAGGCTTATGGTGACCCTATAGTTTTCCGAAACCTCTTCTTTAAGGGGGGTGGGGTCAATATTAGCAACACCCAGTATAGACAATATGCAGCTGTAAACCAAATAGCCCCCATGAAGACTATTGTTACAGTAGTCTTTTTGTTACAATATTGTTACAATATTGTCATAATAAACAGAGAGAA
>JAJEJO010002975.1:502510-585090 GCA_020662805.1 Glaucomys volans
AACAAACAGATTTGCAATGGGGACTACAGTTTCTAATGGAGGACAAAGAGGATGGGGAGGGGTGTAGGATGTAGCTGTTAACAGTGTAAGAAAAGAGCATGAAGAAGTTCTAGATCATAGGAAGAGTGAAAGTGTAGTCAAAAGAAGTTGGTTATTAACATGAGAAAAGTGAGAAAAACTCCTTGAGGAAAGAGGTAAACAAAAGGAGAGAGCAAGAAAAGTAAAGGAATAAAAATTTAAAAGCTTTCACAAAGGAGAAAAAAAATCTACACTATAACAGTCATATACTATTCAAACCTCCCAGTCTTTAGTAGCCTGAGGCATGAGAGGTACCTGATAATGAACTTCCAGTCTCCAGCAGGCATCTCAGGTTGGGATTTGCCCCACCTAATGACAGTTTCCCCTTAGTGGATAATCCAAGATGGGGGCACTGGCTTCCAAACGTGTTGGCAAATGGGGAGATGCAGTGCAGGGCATGGGTACCGAGTCTGTGTGGGGTGCAGTCAGTCAGTCTGGGCCCCTGAAGGTGGTGTGCTGTCAGTCAAGCCGGGGGTCCTGGAGTTTGGGTGCTGTCAGTTGGGCCGGCGGTCCTGCAGCTCCTGGCTTTTTTTTCCCAAAATGATGGCAGCCACGTGTAACCAAACCTGCGGGTACTCTGATGGTGAACTTCCAGGCAACAACAGGCAGCTGGCGATCCACTGACAGTCTGCAGTCTCTGCAGGCTACCGGCGGACGATCGGCAGATGAACCTTGTTTGGTGGGCGATGGGTAGGTGAAAGGCAGGTGATGGGCAGGTCAGGGGCAGGCAAACAGGCAAGTGACGGATGATAGGTGGCAGTCAGTGAGCAATCTGCACTCAGATGTAGTTGCTATGCTGGTAGATTGCCGGTGATCAAGATAGACAAATGTGGTAAACAGCAAGGGATCAATGAGGAGTAAAGACTGCTTCACGGAGAAACAGATTTTCCTGTTTGAGTCCTGAGTAACGGAGCGACAAGGAACACAGCCTCCCTCTAGTCTGCCATCTTGGATCTCCCCAAACGACCATACTTATGACTAACAAACACAATAACAATTTTGTAATAACCAATGGAAAACATATCTTTTTATGCCCTCTCTTTTAGGCTAATGCCCCTTATCACCATGTCTAAGTTTCTTCAAAAACTGGTCTCTATACTAACTTCCCTCTCTCACTTTACTTCAACACATCAAGCACCTGAAACATTTCTCACAAATGACTTCCTAATTGCCAAATGCAACAGCTCTTTTTCCTGTTTGACAATCTGCATTGTTGTGTGTCAGGAGATTATCCCATTGCTAAACAAATAGTCTTCAGGAGCAATGAGACCCTGAATCCTGGGTGTATTTTCTGACATCTGGTCTCCCTCATTAGAAAAAGGGAATCATAGAGGGCCTATGTTGTGGGTTTCATGTAAGGATTGTGTTTGCATTCCTTCACTGTGATAGAATACCTGAGATAAACAACTTATAAAGAGGAAATGATATTTGGTTCATAGCATCCGAAGGCTTCAGTCCCTGGTTGCTTGGCCATCTCGTGGCATAGTTCCTCATGGTGGGATGGTGTGGCAGAGGAAGTCTGTTCACCTCATGGCAACTGGGAAGCAGAAAGACAGTAGGGCCAAGGTCCTGTATCCTCCTCAAGGGCATCCCATTGACCTAACTCCCTCCTCCCAGACCTTCGTTCCTAAAGGCCAGCACCTACCAATAGTGCCAACCTGAGGATCAAACCTTTAACACACACCTGGTCCTTTGGTGGACATTCCAGATTCAAATTATAGAAATTTTGGGGAGGAATATTGTCTATAAACAGTCCAACACTGCCTGGGGCACAGAGCCAGCTCTCAAAGTTTAGTTACTGATATTGTTGATGATGATGTACACACTTCCTTCTTCATACTCTCTTCTTACCTCCTCTGGTTTCTGTGATACATAGTTTCTGGGTTTTCACTTTAAAACCCTCATTATGTTCTCACTAAATATACCAAAATCTTCAAATCTCCTCCTGTGATCCCACTGGTTTAGCAATATTTCAAATCCTGATCATTTCTCACCTGGACTATTGAATCTTTGCTCACTTCAGTCCATTCTCTACGTGCATAAACAATCCAGAAGCAAAAAAACATTATAAACTCCAAGCAAGGCACTGTCCTGATCCAAAGCTTTTAAGAGCTTCCTGGAACAAAACTCAAGATAGCTACTTTAACAATCATGCTCCTTTCAAAAACATCCTTTAAGAAACCCCTTTGGTTGTTATCTCCTAAATGTTATGTAGGTATCCTCCTGGATTTGATCCAAATTTTACTGTATTTAGCAAAATTGTCTCCATACTTTGTATCTTTGGTTGTAGAAAGGTCTTAATTTCTTTATTCCATTTTAGGTTGTACAGAGAAGATCTGAGCTACAAATAATAGAAATACCAATTCGTCTTTCTGCTTCTTGGATGTGCCCCACCATGATGTTCTGCTTTGCCGCAGGCCCAAAAGCAATGCAGCTGACTAACCATGGACTGAAACCTCTAAAACCCCAAGCCAAAGTAAATGTTTCCTTCTTTTAAGCTAATTTTTTTGGTTGTTTTTGTCACAGTGATGGAGAGCTGACTAATACCAGTGGCTTCAAGGTTGGTTAACACAATGATTCTACCCTGTCATAAGGAACCTGGATTCTTTGTATGTTTCTGTTTCACATCTTCAGTCTACCAGCTTGATCCTCATGGTTGCAAAGAATCACAACTATACATGGCACCATCCAGTGGAAAATATTCATTCCTAACCATACATGAGTGTCATCATATCCATGTCATAAATTTAAAATTAAAAAAACTTAAGCTCAGAGGGGTTAAATGACTTGCCCCAAGTCATACAATAATAGTAACAGAAACAGGATTTGAACTCACTTTCCAGACTCCAAAGTCCAAGCTCATAAATACTTGGTTCTACTTCTTCGAAGCCTAAGAACAAAGAGCTTTGCTCTGGCAGTTTAAGAGAGTATTTACAAGGCTAATGTTTTACTCACACTCTGCAAGAGTTGGACCTTACCATCAACTATCATCAGCTATAGTCACAATTGCCAACAAGCAGTGATAATATGCATACATTCCATAAGTATGTGTAATTTCCTTTTTGTATAATTTCTTAACCTTTAAATTCAATTCAGAACCCAAACTGATAGAGAATATTTTCACATGATAATAGTTGTATGTATGTACATTCACACAAGTGTGTGAGATTCTAATTCATTGATAAACTAAGGCCAAGATGGTTTAGAAATCTGTCAAAATGTACACAGCTTTTAAGACACTGAAGGACATTAGGAAACATCACAAGGACCTCCTGGTACTGTATTCTTTCCTTGAGGACAGTTAAACCAACAAATTACTTTCATTCAAAGTAGCAGGGATCATAGCAGAATCTCAAGACTCTCTAAGTAACACACAACAATGTTCTTTCAGGAAAAGGAACTTGCCTCCTTGGCCCCCATGGTGTGGCAAGAGAACTTGAACATTCATTTCTCATGTTTCCTCCAGGCCTCCAAGGGCCGCACTCTCCCTTCACATTTCTACCTAGGAGGCCACTGGACACATGTAATAACTAAGCAAAAAAATAGATTTTTGTGTCCAGAACATGGAAGAAATAGGACTTATTTATTTAAAATATTTAGTTTCCAGGGCTGGGGATGAAGTTCAGTGGTAAAACGCTTGCCCAGCATGCCCAATATAGTGGGTTTAATCCCCAGTACAACAAAATGATTTTTTAAATTAAAAAAAAATAACTTCCAAGTGAATCAAAAAATTAGTAAAGTTATTAAATACTCCTTCCAATAGACACAAGCAAATTTGCATCCTGCCAGCCTGAATCACTTGACCAAGGGCTCAAAGGTAAATAGAGGATTGTAAGTAAATAACTCAAGTCTAATCACAGGGCAGGTGGCAGAATCTAACAGACTCCTTGAAATGTTTTACTCACAGTTTTTTTTCCCCAGTTTTGGAAATCAAATGTATATCTTGATGCCAGATTCCTCAGGAACATCGCAAATCAGATCCTCAGGGTATCTGACCCTGCTCTTGAGCTTTGAGGAAACCACACAGCCCAGGTTGCAGGCTTTTCCTCTCCTTCTGCACCTCAGAAGCTCAAGATGGTGTATCATTAAAGCCAACTGAGAAATGTGAAAGCTGGCAAAGCATCTTTCTCTCATTGAGATAGAGATTGAGTGCCCAGTCCCTTGATGGTCCCTCATTGACCCCTTGATGGGCCTGATTTACATGTCCAGGGATCAGGAACAGCTTTGCTTTGATAATTGTGGAGCAACATTTTCTCAAATGAAATGGTGGTTGGACAAAGACCTGGCAACAACCTCCCAGTGACACAAACTCACAAGTACATGCATCTGTTGCTGCTTCTAATGCTGAATTTTCTCTGCAGAAACTTTTAGTTATAAATGTTGTGTCCCAGGCCAGTGTGAAGCCCAGCCCAGCCACCTCATTGCACTTGATTGAGCTCAGCATGTTGCTGCTGTGTTATCCTTGTCTACACATTCCTGTTGTAAATAGCATGAGCATCCCAGCAGGGCATGTGCTTGCATGAACCTGCTCAGACATGTGTACAAGGGAAGGATGCAAAGAGACAGGAAGATGTGGTACACATGGTATTCCAGTAGAAAACTGTGCTGTGCATCTTCAGACCCCTGCTCTGAATGACATGAATTCCAGGGATAATTAGGGTACGCCCCTAGAACCCCCATGATGCCTTTCTCTGAGTCCACTGTTGGCAAGCATGTTTTAGCAGTAGGAGCCAGTTGTCAGTCCTTGCCAAAATCTGTGTGATCCTCTCCCTGACTAGCTCCAGGTGGCCAAGGGAGATGACTTGTCCAGGGGACTGGCATCAGGTGGTTTGGAAGGGAACTAAACACATCCTTTGTGGGCCTCAGGGGGATCCTGAGAGCTCAAGTGTTTTTTGTGGATACCCTGCTACCTTTCATACCTCCCTCTTGTGTTCTTCTTCTTTCATCCAAAGCACCAGGTAAATTCAAATTCTATCCATAAGAAGACATGCCTTACCCTAGAAATATGGAAAAAAAAATTGTTGGACAATAGTGGTTCCACTTGTTGGTTCATCAAACTGGGTGGGGCCTTTTGTTTTTGCTAAGCACCCTACTGCCTGGATGTGTGCACCAGTTATTAAACTATTGTCTATGAACTCCAAGCCCTCTCTGCACTCTGCTCTATAATGCTTGGGCCAACCCTGCAAACCACACTTCCACTTGGCCATCTGCTTTGTGTTAGGTTCCACCAAGAAAGAACTCAAGAGGAAGGCCACAGACTGAGAAACAGGAGACCTGTTCTTTCCTGTTTCCGACTCCCATAAGCCTTGTTGTAGTGACACTGCTTCAAGGTAGTGGAGGCAGTTCCTTCAAGTTGCAGTGGCTAAATCCAGCTGAAAGCCCTTCCAACACTTGCAAAGGCAGCGCCATCACACCCCAACCAACCTCAGAGACATCAGATAGATGATGCTCTCTCCCCTCCCCCAAGTCTGAGTCTCAGCCCTGATGACGTCTCCTAGTTCGGCATCACCAGCTGTAGCTTAGAATTTCGTTATCCTCAGGGGACAGAGCCTCAGCTCCATAGGATCCTGCTTCAAGTATCTATGTTTTCAAAGCTCACTCTTCCCTTTGTTCTCACAGCCTTGGGGGTGGTAGCTGCTCCCTGCATTTGTTACTCTGGGATACCTTAATATTCACTCTGTCATTTTTGGTTGACTGGTAATAGCCTTTTTCTAGTTAGCAGTCCCCTATCTTAAATTATCTATGTTAAAATCACTGTGTGGTTTCTATCTCTGGCCTGGACCCTGAACTCTTAGTCAAACTTGAGAATTCCAATAGAAAAGCACTAAATTGTTCTGCACTATAGAAGGAAAGAATGTGAGCCTTCCAAAGCATTCCAGGAAACAAGTATGCAAAGCAGTCATAGAAGGAGAGAAGAGGGGATGCAGCAGCCAGGCAGCTAGAAAGGACAAGGATAGGGTGAGGGGCAAAGGGCATGGAAGAGCATTTTAAGACCTGTCCTGCGTACCATTCCCTCCTCCCTCTTTCCTTCCAAACCTTCAGTAAATTTTAGATCACAGATATATATCTGTACATATATACATATATATTCATATGCATACATACACATATATACATGTAGATGTGTATATGTATATATATACACATATATACATACACATATATACATGTAGATGTGTATATGTATATATGTGTATGTATGCATATGAATATATATGTATATATGTACAGATATACATCTGTGAAAGTTGTTAAACCATCTTTCATGCTTAGAGACTGACATGAAGCTGAATATTACGTTGTTAATTTTTACCCTTCTAGGAAATGATCATAATCATCAGTTCTGGCTGTTGAAGAAAGGCTAAATGAGTTTTGAAGAGCAAAATGACTTTTTCATCCACCAAGACTTCAAAGCAATGACTACCAAAAGAATTCCTAGAAGTCATATAACTTTCCTACTAATGAAAAAAAGTTTTTTCTTATCTCTTGTTTACTTTAGGCCAGAGAGAAAGATACCATTACTAATGAGATGTTTATTGCTATACGGTTATGTTGGAAGGAATTTTATTTCTGCTGTCAGAGATAAAAGATTATTTTAAATTTTTTTTTTATTTTTCCTAAGGATATCACAGCTCACAAAATCTCATATAACTTCTTATAACATGTATTTTACTATTTTAGGAAATTGTTTATTGGGCTTATGTCTTCTTATATCTCAATTCATCTTTAATAAATGAGTTAATTTATGTACTTCATACCTCACTATCATCTAACTGTGTTCCAGGAAGTCAGAGAAGCATCTTTTGATGAACTGAACATAAGCCATGAAGGAGGAAGAGATGGACATGAATGATTTCAGACACTGCCTAAATTGATGGGGGCACAGCCTACCTGAGGGAAGCTTATTAGTCTGTTAGCTCCTGCTCCCAATCCTAACACATGCATTTATGATGTCATTACGGACATAATAGTATGCTATGCAAGGTGGAAGAATCTTAAAGGAATCAGGCCTATAGTAATAGCAACAACATTAAGAGGCTATTTAACCAAATTAAAAATAAAGGTTTTTTTTTTTCCTCCACTCTTAGAAGTGTGTTTCCATTTTCTCAGAGTTGATAAAGGAATGTGATGCAAACAGACCTTTTCTAAGTTTTCTGAAGCCCATGTCCCTGTCAAGCTAATAATTATTAGTGTCCAACCAGGTGTAGACATTGTTATTTTGTGCCAGATGTTATGCTAAGCACTTTACATGTATTATCTCTCATTCAATCTTCTCAAAAACATGGTAAGCCAGGTATTACCATCAACATTACACAAATGAGGAAATGGTGGTTGAGATGAATGTTAAAGAACTTCCCAAGGGCTCTTAGCTGCTAAATAGTACGGGGAAAATGCCTGAGATAATTAATCAACTTGAGAGGAGGAAAGGTTCATTTGGACTCATGGCTTCAGAGACTTCATCCATGGTTGGCGGACTCCCTCCACTGTGCATGGCCTGTGGCAAGGCAGCATATCATGGCAGGGAGCACATGGCAGAGCAAAGCCACTCACTGCACAGCACCTGGGAAGCAAAAGAGAGAGACACAGGAAGGAAACAGGGTCCTGCTATCCCTCTTCAAGGACACGCCCCCAAACACCTAACTTCCTTCCACTAGGCTACACCTCCTGAAGGTCCCCCCATCTCTTGATGGCACAATGTGCTGGGGACCAAGATTTTAACACATGGGTTTTGGGAAAACATTTCATATCCAAACTAGAGCACTTCCAGAACTGTGGGTGAATAAATTTCTGTGGTTTAGAGTCCCATTTGCTGTAATTTATCATGGAAGCCCTCAGAAACTACTGCATCTTATTGTTAATAATGGCCAGAAAATGGAAATGACCAAATACCCATCCTCCAGAGAGCACCATAGAATATTCATATGATGGAAAATTATACAGCTGTGAAAATAAATGAACCAGAGTTCTACACAGCAACATAAAAGGATGCCTTTATCTTTTCTTACCACTTATTGGCATTCTGTTCATTCTCTTAGATTCATGTCAAGCCTTCCATCCTCCGTGATGAGAACTAGCTGTCATTTACTGACTCTCGCTTTATGCCAGACATCTTGCATGGCCCTATTTACCTCATCCCTAGTACCTAAAACCATTCTTCAAGGTAGGAATTGTTCACCTTAATGTAAAGAGGAAGAGCTCATTAAATGACTGACCCTAGGCCAACGGCTACATTTATTAGTCCCTCTCTGCTCTGCTACTCACTCTCATGAAACATGTTCCCCCAAAAAGTACAACCAACTAAAGAAATAACATTTGGGGGTGTTCAACAATGAATTTGACTCATGATTACCTTCAATTCATTTTATTTTCATTTTCTAATCTTGTTTTCTAAATGCTTTATGTCTCATTATTTCATTTATATCCATCATCTCCAAAAAAATTAAATAAATGAATAGCATAAGTGCCTTATACTGCTCTGGATAACAAAGGAATAGGAACCAAGAAAATGTACATCACTTGAATGTTATTGTGCTCTTACCATGACAAGCTCTGTACTTGGTGGTTGAATTGAATTGAATCTACTAGAGCCTGTCACAGCCAGTCATCTAGCGAGCAAATGGCCCCAAATGTTCAGTGAATGCTTTTGTCTGTACATTTGTTGTCTCTTCCTGAGGAAATTTTGTCCACCCAGCTGATTTAAGTTCAAATACAATGATGGGACAAACCACGTGAGCAATAAATAGCAAATGCACTTACCATCCATGCACAAGCTAAGTTTCCATGCTTTTCTCTTTGGCATTTCTCTAGCAACAGGATAGAATTAGCAGCTCCCAGGTTGCTGGGGTTTATAGGCTGTTGATGCAGAATAAGTAAGCAAACAGATTAATATGTATTAAATTACTGCATTAGTGCTCATTAATTCTGAGTTCAGTACTTGTGTGTACATGTGGAGTGGTATTTACTTCCATGGCTCCTACCATGGGAGCTGAATAAGACAGAACCACTCTCAGCACAGCAGTAAAAGTCAGCATCAAAACTATTCCCTCTCTCCCACCCTGCCTTCCAAGTACCTGGCATAGTTGTTACTTGACTTAATAGCTCATGGATCTATGACTCTCACATGATTCAAAAAGAACTGAGTGGTTTAAAGCTCCAAAACTGTTCTATTTTGTCCTGCATAAAAATGAGTTAGGAAGTCTTTTTATCCTGGATTTTTAACAATGGCAGGACCTCAGAATAGAAGGGCTAGGGGCAAAACATTAATGCAACCTGAAATCTCAGTGTTTTCCACCTCTGGAGGCCTCCTTCAATGCAAGCTGGGGGTACCAGTGAAGGGAGAAAGTGTTGGCAACACACATATTCCCAAACTGGGACAATTTTGAAGATGCCAGGATCAAAACCCTAACACAGACCCCTCAGAGACCAGGTCACCTGGTCTTTCTAAGTATAAGGACATGATGAGGCTTTGAGTATGACAGAGCTGGGAGTGAATTCTGGCTCTGCCAACATCCAGTGATGTGGACTTCGACTGTTTCATATTGCTCAGAGCGTCTGTAAAATAGTGATAAGGATGCTTGTCCCTGTGGGTTTATGAAGATGGAAAGAAAATATATAAAGCCATGTTACAACACATGAAAGCAGTGCTAGTTATTCCTTTCTTATTTCACTACTCGTCATTAAATATCTAGGACTTCTACTGTCTTAAAGTGCACTTACTATCAATTCTAACATGACTTCCTGACTACTGTCTGCTTTTATTATTTGCAATGTCCCATGTGGTCTTTAAAACTGCAGGCATACATTTTATAAATGCAATTTTCTTATTCTTCATAACTTAATGTAAATGCCATGGAAATTACTTTCAGGTAATAGAATTGCATGAAACTTCATGGACTCATTATATTAAAGATCTCACCCAAGAAATTGAAAAAATTCAAAAGTCACATCCATGAAATATTAATGCAAGAGTATACAATCTACCATCGTCTTCTCTAGGGCAATTTAGATTTTAAAACATATGACTCCTAACTCTGAAGATTTCCTCATTTAATGAGTTTATCTTTTTTGCTTGTACCTTCTTCCTGTGACCTATAGCACTGCTCTAGAAAAACTGAAAACAGGATAAATTGGATTGAACTCTACGCAATCACTGATATGTGGCCATTTTGGACTTATGGAAATGGAGATCTCATAAAAATTTAGTCCAATAGAAGTAGGCCAAGGATAAAGGAAATCAGAACTGACCCTAGAAATGTGGTTGGGTTTCTTGCCAGCCCAAAGAGTCCTTTGATTCTCAAATACAAAGTCATAACATCATTGGTGATGTCCATATTGTTTGAGTCTAGTAAACTTGACATTATTACTTGGGTTCTCTCTCCCCATAGATAGGGCAGGTGCTAACCAAAATGATGCATAATTATGACCACAATAAAAGTCACTGATGGAGGGGATAAAACCATTACCTCCATGCCCAGACAGACTGAGAACAGCAGGCAAGGTTTGCAGAGATCTTCAAAACTGTTCTGCTGTGGGCACTATCCCCTCTCGGGAAGTTGCCATCCCATCCCTAGGCTAATGACATTAATCATTAGCTAACTTAGAAAGGTTAATGGGCCGTTTGAGCGAGAAGAATGTTTTTATGAAGCTGGTGTTCCTGGGAATCAGAACATAATAGCAGAAGAGTATGACATCACCATTAATGACTCCCTCCACCTACCTCATTCCACATGGTAGGACATTTGGCCCAACAAAGCATTTCATCCAGCGTGTTAGAAGTGGGAGGGCCAGCAGGAGTCAGGCATCAGTCCAGATCCAGCTTCCTAATCCTGTTCTAGAACACAGTTTTCTCATAGAGTGTCATATAAATTACAAATGTGTTGTCTTTTACCTTGAAATAGGGTAAGTAGGATAAATACAGTTTTCAGATTGGCAATGCAATCAAACCAATAAAATGATATAAAAACTGCTCCTGGTTGGGACTCTATACCTTAGAAAATGGATGGCAGTTCTTCCCACTTGGTTCTACCAAAAAGGTAAATTAGTTGTAGCAAATCATTTTCCCTGGGTTCAAGGGAAGGGAGGAAGTGCCCAGCTAAAACTCTCTAAGCCCTGCCAGGTGCCCTGAAGATTCAGAGAAGGCAACTGTGTTGGATATGTTTGTAAAACACCTTGGGAATGACATGAATATTTACTCAGATTTAATGAAGGCTCAGTTATCATCTTGAGGGACTTCTAGGTTTTTATCAGTGGGATGGATGCATTTTTCACTCTCACTTTCAAGGGTCCATGAAGGGGTGTTTTCTAACACAACTTGAGATGGACAAAAGAGACAGACTGGGCATAATTGCAATCGAGTTTCTAAGGAGGCAGTTGGAGGAGTTCAAAGGCCATACAAATTGAATCTGAGCACAGACTGGAAAGTTGCTGTCCTTCACCCCCATGTTCCCACAAATTACATGTATCTGAGCCCTCAGCTCCTTCCTGGGGGATGGGCAGAGGAAGAGATCAGATGGAATGGCTGAGAATAAAATCAGGAGGCCAAAGACAGAAAGAGCAAGAGTGATGAATGGCAGTGAGCAGGGGACAGGGTGTGGACCACAGGGGTTTAGATACTGGAGGGCCCATTGGAAAAGCCAACTAGTAGATCAAGAGAAGCAAAACCCCATAGAACAGAGAATAAAGATCCACATTGCCCACTAAGGACAAAGCAAAAGGCCTGAGTGGCGGTAAGGCAGAGAAAGCAGGTTGAGTGTGGGGATCTGTGGGGGCAGGGGGTCACCAAGAGTCTTCTGGGAAAAAACTGGGGTTATATTAGGTTCTTTTCCACAAGTCCATGAGGAAGCCATGGGAGATTCTCAGCAGGAAATGACATGATATGATTCACATTTTTAAAAGATCTCTCTGGCTGCCCTTCAAGGTTTGAATTGTTAGGATATATTTATGAGAGGCCCAGAAGAGATGGTGCCTTAAACCAGTGTGATGGCACTAGAGATGGAGAGAAGGGACAGATTTGAAAAATCTTTGGTACATACAAGACTCACTGATCGAAAAGACCAGGGAGAGGGAGAAGTGTCAAGGGCAGAGTAACAGGTTATAGCTGAGAATATGAAAAATTCACCAAAACTACACATTTCCATTAAATTGTAGCTGTTGCCTACATGTATGCAAAATTTGGAATTCACTTGTTTCAAGTTTTTTTGTTTTTGTTTTTGTTTTTGATTCATTGTACACAAATGGAGTACAACTTTTCATTTCTCTGGTTGTTCATGATGTAGAGTCACACCATTTGTGTAATCCTACACATATATAGGGTAATGATGTCTGTCTCATTCCATTATCTTTCCTCACTCCCATTGTTTCAACTTTTAAACTTGTCTTTGATTAAGACAGCAGGGATGTTCCAGACAGCAATCCTGTCTCTTTTAAAGCAGTCACCTTGGAAGACTGTACACTTATTCCAATTAGAATCAATGTGTTCCCAGACCTCACCCATCTGTAATGACCAAAAAGATCATGTCTCTTTAATTATACAAATGACTATAACTTCAAGACTCAGTCTTGTGATCTGAGAAAGTTATTTTTCTCCCTCATTGTCCTCCATGGACATTTTGGAGAATTCCAGAGAGATCTGGTTGGGCCAATCCATCCATCCATCCCAGGAGTCACTTGTCATCCTTCCAACTGCCTGACCCCCAGGGCTTGCACTGGAAGGCTCTGCAGGTCCCCTCAAGCAGGCTCCAATCTGGCTTCCCCAGGCTGCACCACCCTGCCCACGCAAGCTGCTCCAAGTGCAGACACAAGCTCTGCCTTTGATTCCACCAACTATAGTGAGACACAGTCAAATTGTTTAATAAAATTTTACTGAAAGCTTGGGGTTGACACAATTACAACCCAGAGAACATTTACACGCTTATTAAAAGTGGTTCCTCCAGAGAGTCACAGCTCTGAAAGCCAACCTCCAGCCCTCTTGCCTACTCTTAGCTAACTTCACCTGGCTAAGCCAGTGCAGAGCCCCTTCTCACCAAGGTCCAGGTCTCCTGAATTCAGTTCTTGTCCCTTTATCCCAGACCTCAGTGCCAGACCTGCTGATTTTCACCCCAACATGATTGGCATGAGGAGATTCCCCTTCCTCTCAAACCACCCACCAGCTGCAGTGCAGCCTCTGAGGCCCCAAACACCAATCACAAGGAATCAGTGGTTCATTTCTGTCTATTGTTCTTAATATCACACCTGGGGCTCTAAACCAGACAGGAGGCCAAACCTAATTCCACTTTTTTTCCCAATCTTTCATCCAGTGTGAAGTGAAGATAGGGTTGGGATATCTTCTGGGCCAGTTTGGGTTTTGCTTTGTCCTAAAATAATCCAGAAAAACATAATATGTATCCATATGTACACATAAGTGTGTACACACACACACACACGCACGCACACACACTCACACACCTTCCCAGAACAATTTCAGAGACAACCACTAAAATCTAAGTCCATATTCAGAAATACAGCAAGGACAACATCCTATTTAAAAAAAATAATTTCTGTTTTTATTAGATAGAAAACATCACAGTCTATACCCTCTGGTCACATTGATGATGACATTCATTACATAAATTACTGTTCTTGGACGATGTGAAAAGCCTCTTCTGCTGAATTTTTCTGAAACAAAGGAAATTTGCCCCAATAATGAATTCTTTTCTCAGCCTCTACCAAGTGCTAGCCACTTTTAAAGAACAGTTCCACTGCTTTAAAAAATATTTTTCCACTGGGCATCACCACACAATGATGCAGTCATAGCTCAAAATATTTTGGAAATTCCTCTTTTGGAATTGCCTCCTGAGCCAAAAGCACATTCTTTTAAAATAGTCTCAATGGTTATAAATCTTTATACCAAGAAGTGTATTTGATTCTTAAAATCAGCCAAAAAGAATTTAAAAATAAAGCTGGTAAATACAGGTGATCCAATTGATACTGGTTGGCCATACAAAAATGTGACTTTCAAATATTAAGCAAGTTTCTTGTGTGGGTCATAAACTCCCTCTGAAGGCCATGCACTCAACACATTGGAGTTGGGGGGAATGCTGAGAATTAAACCTACAGCCTCATGCATGATAAGCATGTGTTCTACCACTCAGCTACATCTCCAGTGGATTTTTTTTCAATTTTTACTCTGTGCCAGGTTATGATCCTACATGGGACACAAACCCAGAAAACAACTAATTACAATGTTAAACAGGAATATTTACAACAATAAGGTACACAAAACCTGAAGCATCTCAGAGGAATAGTACACATTACAATCTCGGGGAAATAAGAGTTGAGAAAAGTTTTGAAAAGGCTTAAGCAAACATATGTTGCACTAATTAGAGTTTCATCATGGCCAATTTGAAGGCCAGAATGTACACTTAGATGTATTCATTCACACATATTTGTTGAGGCACTTACTCCATTACTTTATAATCATACTTTTGAATAAGGGGACATGAACTTTATTTCACCCCTGGAGTAATCATAGCAGGCACCAAACAAGACATTACATTTGCTGGTGTTTTTTGACCTTTTCTTGCCTTATAACACACTTTCAGTTATGATCTTGGGCTTTCTTTGAGCAAAAACCTCTTGGCTGCCATGTACCATAGTCATTTAGGAAATCCCTTATGACTTCCAAAACATTCATATGTTTTTCCTGGAATAATAGTGCACACATTTATAAGCAATTGCATTTCCCTGCCCCATGCATGTTTATGAACCCCAGATCGTTTTGCTTGAAGTCAATCCCCACTGTTTAGTGATGTCCTAGCAGCCATTGAGCAGCACCCCACTATTAAAGCCCCTGCACCCTGGCCAGGAAGAAAAGCATCCTAAGTATTGGCTGGAGAAGAGAAGGAACAAAAGCATCATGTGACGGCTCCAGATGGAATTCCACCAGGGCCCGGCTGCTTGAATAAAGAGTGTCTTGGGGCTTTGGGTGGCAGATTTTACTAGTCAGGCCTCTGTTTTATGTCTCCCCTAAAATCCTGAAACACTGATTGCAGCTCTAGATTTTTCTCATGCACAGTGGAAAGTGGCTTCACAGCCCTTTCCCAGGAAAATTCAGAAGAGGTAATGACCTAAGAGATTTCAGCTATGGCACTGGCATGAGTTCGGACTGTCATTTTTCATCAAAATAGTCTCTTGAGTTTCCAAAGTAAACACCAGGAAGAAAAAAAAAAGAAATTGTAGAGCAGCTGCGGCAATCACACCATTGTAAGGCGATGGGGTGAAATGAGTTGATATTTCACCAGGCCCAGAACCTGTACCCTTATGAATCAAAGAGCAAGAGAGGTCAAAAGGAATTTTAGTCACATCAAAATTTCACCTAGACTACTGTTTTATACTTTTCTTTGACTTGCTCTATAAATATTTTACTGCAACTTTCAAAGTTTATAGGATCCTTAAGACTTGTAAAAAGGTTGAGAAACTGGAAACCAATGAGTGATACCTACCACAGGGATCTTGATTTTTTTTTTCCGTTTAAGATTCCATTGAATAAAATTTATTCTACCCAGCATTCCTTGAAAGGCGACTTGAAATTCTCCCAGTTGAAGTTGTGAATCCACTGGGGAAAATGAAAAATGGCTTCCACTTATCAACTCCAGTTGATTTGGGGCCTCTCTCTAAGTATCAAAACTCAGTGGTTTTGGCCCCAGACCTGCAGCTTCCAGGGCTCAGGCACTTCAGAGACCAAGGATATGTGGCAGCTTTCTGTTTCATCCCAAAGAGACCCTGGCACTGGCAGGATGCCCAGATTCCCCAGAGCAGAGAAGGCCCTGCACCTCTCCTTCTCTAACCTCCCTCCCCACCCCCCACCACAGCATTCTGGGAATGACAGGCAGGCCTCTGGTTTTAAAGGAAAGTGTTTTCAGAGTGTCCTTCACCAAGCTGCAAATTTTAAATGTATTCTTGAGAACTAAGCCCAAACCACTTCTGGTTTCCAGTGACCTGACTTTTGCTGGCTCTTGAACTAATTTTCTTAATGTCTAAATTCTAAAGAGCATAGCACCATGGTTATCAGTCTAGGAAAAGTTAATGCATCTACATATTTGGACAAATTTGTTCTAATGATTGAATCACACGTGAATTTTTCTTTAATAATGAGTTTGTAGATTAAAATTTGGTTTCTAAAATATTGATTTAGAATCTCAGTTATAGGCATACATAGACACATAAAGCAAACACAGGAAGCAGTATGCTATGGCTCCTTTAATTTGCAAGTTTCTCCTGGGGACAGTTTCTACTGTCTCACCACCACACGGAGATGTGCCTTAAACAAAATTGAAACTGAAACCAACATTAAGCATAACTGAATATAAAGAATTAACAGAAATTAATTACCACCTATCAGAAAGACAAGCATCCATTTAAAGCTTTGGTACAGAGCAGCCTTTTTGAACATAAAATTTCCAACACATATATTTTAGAAATAGTTTTGCTCATCAGAAA
The DNA here is from genome assembly GCA_020662805.1 of Glaucomys volans. Taxonomy (NCBI): domain Eukaryota; kingdom Metazoa; phylum Chordata; class Mammalia; order Rodentia; family Sciuridae; genus Glaucomys; species Glaucomys volans. The sequence continues at coordinate 519,065 of JAJEJO010002975.1, forward strand.
ATAATCCTTTCCTGCATGAAGGAGTCATCACAGAATGCTTTTTAACAAGCAAGGACATTTACATTTTTATTGCAATCACAAATATTTGATTTACAACTCTGCGAATTTTTCTGTACCCTTTGGAAAAGTATTTCTGCATAGAGAAAAACAAACAATGTTAGCCATGTTTTGATAAGGTAATTTGATCACTCATTTGAATAAATTGGGTCAAATAGTTACCTGTCTTTTCAAAATGCTTCAGTTCTTCCCCCTTTCTGCTGTTTTAGGATCAGAGCTTCCGGAAGCTTTGAATGGAGGCCGAGATAAAGTATTTTCTTGGGCCTTGCTACAATGTTCAGCATTAAATAGGAGATATGAGATGAGAAAGGGGCAAATCCAATGCTATTCTTGCCAAATCCTGCATGATTTCTTAGAGGAAAATGTCTTTCTGTTTTAATTCTTTCTTCTTATTACTCAGGAACATCCTTCCTTTGTATATTTTATCCAAGAAAATTTTCTAGGTTTGGAAAACTCTGTGCCTATGTTTGGCTTCCTTGTTTAATGTGGGGTGGGAGAAAAACCTTTTTATACAGTGCTGGGCCTCCTGTATGCTGGGCAAGTGCTCTACCACTGAACTATATCCCAGCCCTGAAAAGATATTTTTTGAATATGACACATGCTATGTCTCACTATCAAGATTCTACTTGCTCAGTGGAGTGTGATATTCATGTCTTCCTGGGCTGTTTTGTTTTTCCCCTTTTAATGCAGGAAATTAGTTTGGGCCCCTATGTATCTTGACAAGGTTACTAGAACGTGGGTATTTTCACATTTTTCTGCTTCAAGCAATAAAATCATACTTCACATTCTGGGACAGGCACAGCTTGGCACCAAGTGGAACCTGAGGGGGAAGATCTGGGATATGTCAGAGAAGCATCACCAGACTGCAGGGACGGCTAGTCCTTTTGAAAATAATCACAGCTTCATCTGCTGTCACCTGCCTTCGCCTGGGCTCCTTTTGATAACTGCCCTCCTTTCAGGGCTGACTGAATAAGAGCTATTGATTTTGCACTTCAAGATCTCACACAATTCAGTCATGAAAATAAGATCAGGCCTTGGGAAGAAACCACTTCCTGCCCAGAGTGGAGCCCAGGCAGGGACCGTGGCCGGATCTGTTCCATGCTGGTTAACAAGGTAACGTTCCCATTTATCAAAGTGCAGGACCAATGTGGTCAGTCAAACACAGAGCACAAAAATAGATCTTTCTTCTGAAGTTCAGATGTAAAATATTTTCCATGTTTCCAAAAATAAAATGAACAAAAATTCTTAAAACCCCAACTTGTCTTCGAATCAAATGCGTACAGGAGGTTTCCTAATTAGAAATGCTGATGGGTATGGATGGAACCTTCTCATAAGGAAGCCAGGCACTTAGGTCACATCTCACAATTTCATGAAAAAGATCACCCAGCATTAACATGCCTTTGATGAGACATCCGTTTATTATTTTTAGTTATTTCTCAATAATCACACAAATGGCCTAATCACACAATGGGCTTTAGAATAATGAATTTTCAAAAGAAAGCAAACATTTCCTTTGAGGCTATATTCTCCAATGAATTTGGCATGCCCTGGTTTGAAGACTTTCATCTCCAAATAGGCCAGGGTTTCTCTTTAATCTAGCTGCTTGCCTTGTTGAAAACTTCCCTGGCACACAAAGGAAAGCCTACAAAATGTAGTCCAGTCTTATCCAAACTTCAGAAGTACTCAGTGAGCCAGATTAAATCTGTCCCAGGATTTTCTCTCTCCCTGAAAAATCTTTAGGAAAATCTCACTTCTGAGTACAGGGGTACTTAGAACCAAAGATGTGAATGAAAAGTGTTTCACTTAAGAACCTTGAATGAGTACAAATTAGAGACATTTTTTTATTCAAAGGCCTATGGTTTTATTATACAAGGCCACATACTTCACCAAGACCAGCAAAACCAATGAAATAACTACATGTCAAAAGATAGAATACAGGAAGAAAGTTTTGACCAAACTGGTTGACTGTGGCATCTTCTAATTCAAACATCTAAATAAGTGGATGATGATCTATGATTGGGCTGGGGGCTGGGGGTGAGAGAAGAATGGAGGAACGTTAGATTACAAAGAGGGAAATGAGAGGAGGAGGGGGCGGGGTTATGACAAATGGTGGAATGAGACAGAATCATTACCCTATGTACCTATATGATTACATGAATGGTATGAATCTACATCATGCACAACCATAGAAATGAAAATTGTACCCCATTTGTGTACAATGAATCAAAATGAAGTCTGTAAAAATTATAAGATAAATAAATAAATAAATAAGTACAATAACCGAAAACAATTCTTCTAAAAGGTGAATATGAGGTCTATGAGACTTCAAAACACAGCTGTTGTAGGGCAGGATCTACAATCAAAGGCCATGCAAAATGCATTTTCCAGTTAAAGTAATTCTGATAACTGCCTTTCAACATCCTGGATTTGTGTCTTCTTCCCCAGTGATAGCTATTATTGAAGTAAATGATTGTTAGATTTTTGGATTGGGAAACTGAGCTGTAAGATTCCCCTAATTCAGTTACCTACCACTCTATAGATTGCACATCTTAATTTATTAGCTTAGAATGTACTTGCTTGAAGGCAGAGGTGAGACCAGATAAACTTTCAACTCTCTGCCAACACATATTCTACACCTTTTTTTGATCTGTAATAAATAATAATAATAATAATAATTTTTTAAACTACATAAGAACATGAATTATTCTAGGATGAGAAAAGTTAATAAACAATGAACAAAATTTACTGAGCATTGTTAACCTTCTGAAAAAGATGAATTTACTGTTTTTTCCCCCTCAAGAAAAAAAAAAAATCTAATTAGTATCATGCTCTAAGATATCCCTTTTATTTGTTTTTTTTTTAATTGGTTTAATAAATGGCAATGAATGCGTTTTCATAGTTAATTCCCCAGGTTGTAGAATCATTATAGGAAATTAGTTCCATCTCAGTCTTTGATCCTTGAAGACCAGGGTCTGCAATTTTGCTGGACTGGTGTCAGTTGTTTGTAACAACTCTCTTCTAGAGAAGAAAACGTCTTAATGTCCCTTAAAACCCTTTCAAATATGTAAAAATGTACAGTGTCAGGGGAAAAGGGCCCCATTCACATTAAGCAAAGAACAAAGTTGTTCATTACCCATAAAAGGAGGAATTTACATGGAACTTCCCCTAGCAAAAGAGAAGAAAAAAAGAATTTAAAGATTACATTGTGTTTTCTAGGGAAATCTTGAAATCTCCTTTTGTGCCTAATAATCTTCATCTATGAAGGCACTAAAGTCTCTTCTTGGCTTTTTAGCTGAATATATATATATATCTCAAGCTGTCTAAGCTACCTCATTAAACTAAAATAATATTGTAATATGAATTTATTATTCTTTATAATAAAATAACTTTTTTCCAATCCCAGCCTATGACTTATTCTAAGCTATGCAATAATGGGATGTTCCCTTAGAGTTTGTTTTATTGCCTCTTGGCTTGAGGTTACCATTTTCCTGCCCCTTACTTATTTTTTTCTAATGCCATTAAAAGGTAAACTTACTCATGCATGATGAAATCACGTTATAATGAGATTTCTTTTCTTAAACCCTATTCTTAATTATTTTATTTGGTGAAGTTTCCTTGTTTTGCTTAAAATAAGTAGACTGCTGTTGGACTTTTATTTTCCATGAGAAAATTTTTCAAATACATATTTAAGGTCTAATAGAATTTGACCTGGTAGTTTTGTTCTGAGTGTGCTAACTAAAATTTAAAAATTGCCTCCTGTCCACATGCAGCTATAATGGTTTGCTAAACATTTGCTCTTCATTACAGATTTATGATCTGCTTTGTGGCCCTAGTTTTCAACTATATTTCTACGTAATCATTCTCTCCTCCCTGCACAGGTTCAAAGTTCCATTTTCCTCAAATTCTTCTTGAAGCTCAAAAAGTACATCAAATTTCCATTTCTACATAGTAGGACTATCTCATACAATCTTTAACTTGCAATCTCATATACAATAATATTTTAATTGTGTGTCTTATTTGCAAGATATCTGACCCATGTAGTATTAACCAAGTTCCTATATTTACTTTGGAGCAGTATTTCTTTCCTGGGGCTCATTTGGCTAGTTTCACATTCTGGTGTAATAATATATCATACACAAACTTAGGGAAGAAATTAGAAAAACAGTCTATTCATAAGTTAAATACTAGGCCTATTGGGTTCGAAGACTTTCTCCCTTGGTTGAGATCATTTTAATTATCTTTTAAAAAGATTAATCTATAAATTATGTCCTAAGGGAAAACTTCATAGTGAGTATAGTGAGAACCAAATCCCTTTGCACTCTAAATTTGTGTAGCAGGGCATCTCAGTACCTTGTGAGAACTATTCTGTCCTTCAAGATGGCGGGTTCTGGAGCAGAATTCCCTGCCTCTCAATGACGGGATCCCACTCTGTGTTGGGATGATAGCCGCTCTCCTTGCTGTGGCTCCAGGGACCTAACTATGTCTGGGAAGAATACCTCTGGTTTTAATTCATTGATGCATTCCTCTTCTTGCCAGATCTCAAGAACATAACCACTACCACAGTCCATATAGAAAACATTCCTCTTGAAAAATCTTGGCTGATATACGTCTCTGAGTGTACAAAAACAGAATCCCCATCCCTGAAACTCTGGCTCTTATAAAGGAACTTTTGTTGAGGTAGTCACTGATTAGTTGACATTGCATTTATTTTAGGTTGTCTAAAAATGGCTGCCTTAGAGCTGCTGGCCACAAAGACTTCCTATCTCCTTTTCCTTCCTCTTAAAATCGATGCTTTTCTGGACCTTTATCTCTAATCTTCTTCCTTTGTCCCAATGTTTGTTAGGGGCCAAAGCAACAGTGGCAGAAAATGCAGTACCAAGGGGAAAGGGAGGCTAACATTTCGTGTTGGCTGTTGCTACCCGTTTTCCCCCACAAAACGGTCCCCAAGCCCCCTTACTCCAGTTACTATTGCTGGCAAACAAATCACTCCCAAAACTTAGCTGATAGAAACAATCATTTCTTTATGGTCACACATTTTGTGAATTAGAAATTTGGTTAGAGTACAATGAAAATTGCTTTTCCGCCCAGCAATATGTACAACCTCAACTGGAAAAATCTCTACATCTAGGTGGTGAGGCATCAGCGAGGGACTGATATCTTCTCCAGGTATCTTCAGTCACGCGTCTCCTGGTTGACACTGGCTGTCAGTTGGGACCTCAACCAGAGCCCTTACATGTGCCCTTTCCGCATAGCCTGTACTTCCCCACAGAAGAGTTGGCAGAGTTCTGATTTTGAGTATCTCAGTGAAGAAGGTGAAAACTATATCACCTTTTCCAACTGAGGTGTGAAAGTCATGTAGCATCCTATTTGCTACAAGCAAGTACCAAGCCCAGGCAAATTTAAGGAGAGAGAACATAAACCCCACCATGTCTCAACAGCAGTGTCAAGAAACTTGCAGTCATTATTTTAACTATCATATTTACCATCCTTGTCAGTTGAAGGCAACATTTTTAGTGCTTTCAAACTTATCGCTTCATAAATTTTCTCCCAACACACCCACACCCACACCCACACACACATCCTATAATGTTTTTCACCCCAGAATGCTCACTTCATGCCTTAGTTTCCTCTGAAATATACCTGAAGTTTTCTTTTTTGTCCAAGCAAAGCAACAACAGCAACAAAAAGATTTAAAAGATTTCAACCTCTAAGGAAAAAAAAAGTCTGGATCCAAAGGCAGGAGAATAAGAACTGATGGTATAAATCCCAGTCTGGGTTCTGAAGGCAGAAGGTTATGTTAGTCAACTTTCAGTTACCATTAAAAAATACCTGAGATAAGCTGGGCACGGTGACGCACGCCTGTAACCCCAGCACTTGGGAGGCTGAGGCAGGAGGATTTCAAGTTCAAAGCCAGCCTCAGCACAGGCAAGGCACTAAGCAACTCAGTGAGACCCTGTCTCTAAATAAAATACAAAATAGAGCTGAGGATGTGGCTCAGTGGTGGAGTGCCCCTGGGTTCAATCCCCAGTACCAAAAAATAAAAAAATACCTGAGATAAATTGACTTAAAATGAGAAAAGGTTTATCTTAGTTCACAGTTTTGGAGGATTCATTCCATAGTTGGGCAGACCCATTGCTTTGGGGCTGATGGTGGTGACACCATGGTGGAGAGCACATGATAGAGCAAGATGCCCACGTCATAGCAACTGGAAAGTAAAGCAAGAGAAAGAGACCAGGGTCCCACAATTCCCTTCAAGGGCATATCCCAGTGACCTTAGCCCTGCCACTAGTTCCCATCTCTTAAAAGTCCCACTACCTCCCAGCAGCACCATGGGCTGGAGACAAAGCCTGTAACAAGTGCCTTTGGGGGACATTCCAGATCCAACTCTAGCAGCTGCCAATGCCCCAGCTCAAGATCAACAAGCAGAGAAAGCAAATTGTCCTTCACCTTGCCTCTTATCCAACGTAGGCCTCTAATAGATTAGATGAGCCCTGCTCACATAGAAGAAGGCAACCTGTTCTTCTAAGTCCCCAGTCCAAATGTTTAATCCCATTCTGAAACACCCCATAGACACACCCAGAAAAATGTAAAAGTGTCTAACCAAATATCTTGTGCACCCTGTGTCCTAGTCAAGTTGACAAACAAAATTAACCATTTCATTCACAAAGGCATTGTAGGAACTTCTTGGATTCATACATTCATTCATCTAGTCACTGAACAAATGTTTACAGAATTGACTGTGTCAGGTACAGTGATAGAAGCTGGAAATACAATTTTTAAAAAAATAAAAACAAAGCAATAATAGAAAGGCATGTTCCCTAACTATCTATATAATATTTTATATATATATATATATTATATACACACATGTACACACATACACACACACACACACACATACATATATTCTGGGGGGCGGGTATTCGGGATTGAACTCAAGGACACTCAACCACTGAGCCACATCCCCAGTCCTATTTTGAATTTTATTTAGAGACAGGGTCCTACTGAGTTGCTTAGCACATCGCCGTTGCTGAGACTGGCTTTGAGCTGGAGTCTCCTGTCTCAGCCTCCCGAGCAAGCTGCTGGGATTACAGGCATGCACCACCGCTCCCAACTATCTATATTAATAGTTTATTTATGATGTCTTGATTAAAAAGTGTACAGCAATTGAAAAATAAAATTTATTACTTTACCTTACAAATAGGGCCTTCCTAAGTTAAATAAGACATTTTTTGTCCACTACCTTATCTCAGAAACCATCTAGCAGCTGTTTTTTTGTGCTATTAATAGGAAATTGAGGAAAATATTAATAAAATTCCCAAATACATATTCGTATTCAATTCATTTTGCAAGTGCCCTTGTCAAAGGTTTAGTTTCACTTCACCTGGTTACAATTTAAAACCTGCCAAGAGATGGCATAGTTTAGAAAATATAATGAGCAATGTATAATTACACATTGTCTATTTTTCCCAATTCTATAGTGACAACTGGCTGAAATCTTTTTGAGAATCAAATCTACAGTGGAAAGTTAAAATAAATGGAAATTTTTATATTTTAAAAGATTTCCCATTACAGTTTAATACACATTAAATACCAGACATTTCTGCCTTTTAGATACCTCATTAATAGTATTATCGTCATCAATGTAGTTTAAGTGTGGTGATATTGACTATCAGTACATGATGCTAAGTAACATTTTTTCATTCTCATTCAATTCAGGAATATGATGGTCAGGTTTTGAACTCACCTATATTTCTAACTGGTATGAATATAGATGAAAAAAGTCTAATTGTCAATGCATCCATCGAGCTTTATTATATATCATATAAACCTAAAAAATTAATACATATACAGAGGGAAGGATATTTTTAATAACAGCTATATATAATGTTTGGTAAATATGCATTTGTTCATATATTTTGGGGCTGGATAAGATTCTAAAGATTAGATTTAAAATGTTCACAATTTACAGACAAAAGCAGCTAAAGATTTTAGAAGTCAAACAACTTGTGTTTCTCCTCATCTGCTGCCCTTCCTACCACTCCACACTATATCTTTGCACCTGCAGATTTTCGTTAAATGATGATATAAAATTTACATTTGCTTTAATCACAATATGTACACAATACACAGTAAACAATGTTCTCTTAGCAGTGAGTAACTTGGATTTCATTCCATACCATTTCAAATTTCCCCAAATAGAAAAGTCAATGTCAAGGTTAAAAATACCATATTATCAAACTTCCTTTCGATATTTAGGGAATGCAGGATATTCTCCTTTAGAAGAATTCCCAGAGGTGATTTTGAGGTTTATTCAGGCATAGAGAAAGTGGGGACTACACCCCCAGAGCCTTCTTGGCCTACCCTAAGCTTCATTAAGATTCTGCGGCCCCTTAGGCCAAGTACCTGGGAATCCCGCCCTAAGGACGAGCCTCATAGATTCAATATCAGTCAGGAAAGCGCGAGTGTGAAATGGAAGCCGAGTTCACTTAGTTCCCTTTACAAAAGTGTCAGCTCCACTCAAAAACCAACTGTCTTCCCTGCCAGCCAAGGAGAAGAAAGCGCTTTGTCTCATTCACTTCATCACATAAAACCATTTGATGGGCTTGACAGCTGCTGCTTGCTAATTACGGGGCAAACTTCTCAGCACGAGGTTTGTTGCATCAACAGGTCTCTGAACAATCCAGCAATTGTTTGGGAGAAGCTTGGGCATTCGGGATTGAGCACTTTCACGTCAATTAGCCCCGCTGGTTGTCATGACTTGGAGCTGCTCTAGTGGAATGAAGAGAACAAAACGATGAGGGGCACGGAGGCCTGCGAACAGCGGATTGGCTCCAAAGAACCTTCTGGTTGCATCTGTTTCCGGCTGTTGGGGCTGTTGCGTGTCCCGTATCTCCCCTGCCCCAGGGACACCCAGGATCCCTCCCACGTGAGAGAGTCCAGCGTTTAGATAGAAAGGGTTCATTTCCGAAATAAATGTATTTTCAACAGAGCGTATGTCGGGGGATTTGTCATTTCTAAAACAATAACCAAAAGTTCTGAAAACTAATTCTGGTCAGGGCACTGGGCAAGCCCAGCAAGTCAGGAGGCTGAGGCAAGAGAACCACAAGTTTGACGTCAGTCTCACAACTTAGCAAGACCCTGTCTCAAAAGCAAAAATAAAAATAAAAGTAAAAATAAAAATAAATAAAGGGCTGTGGATGTCACTGGGTGGTAGAGCATTTGCCTAACATGCATGGGAGAGGTCCTGGGTTCAATCCCAGTACCACAAAAAAAAAAAAAAAAAAAAAAAAAAAAAAAAAAAAACACCAGTAATTCTTCTCTCTCATTCTTAGTTGTTTTTTGTTTGTTTGTTTTTGGCAAGGCAAAAAGAGATAAAGGGGTAGAGAAAAAGAGAAAGAGAAAGAATACACTTCCTTGATGGATGTAAAGTTTTTGTGTTTGGAAGGGGAACATGGAGAACTGAGTACAAGGGAGAGAGCCACTGGTCTACATAATCCATTTCCCACTTCTTCCTGAACCCAAGTCCAGACCACATTTCCCAGTGTCCCTTGCAACTAGGTGTAGTGCTCAGTCCAGTCTGGTGTGAGCACAGCTTTCAGTTACCTACAGATCTAGGGCCTTCTAGGAGTGGGCATCCTCCTCCATGCCTTCTCCCCTTCTCACAAGTGGAAACGTGGACATGCCTATAATTGGCTTCAACCAGGCAGACAACAACTCTTCCAGGGAGGAGGGTGAAGAGAAAGAATAGAGTAATGACTTGGAAGGACCCTACATCTTTCAATAACTATAGAACAGAGCAGTCTACATCTGGAACAGTCACCTTGGACTATTACATGAAAGAAACTTCTTTTGTCTTTTTAAGCCACTGCACTGTTGGGTCTCTTTGTTATAGCACCTTAACTTTTGCCCTACCTAATTCAGAGGTGATTCTCAAATCAAAATCAGAAAGGATTCTTTTTTTTTTTTAACCAGTTCTTAATATATTACATATCATTTTTGAGAAAGCCAAACCTTTGCCAAGACAGGGGGCAATGATCCCTCCAGTCTCCAAAATCTACCTTCAGGAAAGCAGCTTGCTCTGAGCTGCCATAATGGCCTTTTAGCACTTTTGAGGGAGACTTCACCACTCTCATCTTAGGACTGCAGCCAAGGATTCTCAGGTTCGTGGTGCTCCCTTCTGAGCAGAGCAAATCCAGACCATGGTCCAGGGAATCTGTATTGCCTACCTAAAGGTCAGTAAGGAATTGTGAATATAGGAGTCTGTGAAAATATGTAGAAATTGCTAGAAAACTTATAGCTGTTAAGACTCACACATGAGAAGAAAATAATCACTTCCCCAGGAGAATTCTTGATGGTCATTTAGTCACAGAATGAGGTATACCCTATACTCAGAAACAAGGAGTTTAACTCATTCCCTGTTGTATTTCTTATCTTTGATTAAAACTAGTGATAGAGCTGGGCTCAGTGGCACATGCCTGTAATCCCAGTGATTTAGGAGGCTAAGCCAGGAGGATTGCAAGTTGAAGGCCAGCCTTAGCAACTTAATGAGGCCCTAAACAACTTAGCAAGACCCTGTCTTAAAATAAAAAATAAAAAGGGCTGTGGATATGGCTCAGGGGTTGATTGGTCCTAGATTAAATCCCCATTATCAAAAAAAAAAAAAAAGAGAGAGAGAAAGATAGAGATCAAATAGAGAACAAAGAACCTGATATATTTGGTTTGTGAGCAGATTAAGATAAAAAGATTATTATGTGTTATTAATTAATATTTAGGTTGCACCAGAACTTTCTGCCATGATAGATATCTATGCTGTTTGATATGGTAACCACTGGCCATATGTGGCTAGTAAGTATCTGAAATATGGCTGGTGCAAATGAAGAAGTGAATTTTTAACTACATTTAATTTTAAAACATTGATATTTGACTAGTCATCCGTGGCTAATATGTACTGTGTTAGTGCTACTTTGGACAAAGGGTTTTTTATTTTTTTATTTTTACTTTTTCTGTAAAGGACCAGATAATAAGTGTTTGGGGTTTTCTGAGCCATGCAGTCTCTGCCAAACTACTCAATCCTACCAGTGGAGCAGCAGCCGCAGACAACATTATAAACCAAATGAGCATGCCTATGTTCTAGTAAAACTTTACTTATAAAGGCAGGGGGCTGTTCTAGATTCATTGACAAATTTGGAAATACTTTTCATGATGTTTTCAGCTACTAAGGCTGAGAAATAGGTTCACAACAAAGTATAAGTATTGAAGTATTTCAGCATCTGAATTCCTCCCTCCACTGGTTAGGACCCAGGACAAGAGGTGCATAAGAGGAAGATTGAATCTCAAATGTCAGCATTTCTTTCTGACTTGACAGGAAAAGCTTTGGGGTCAGAATTGCTTTCCTTCCTCATACCCTCACAAAGCACATTCTAGAACCAAACAGCCCCTTCGTCACTTGGCCCTGCTGTCAGCCCCGGCATTGCCTTGGCCTTCAGACGGTAGCAGCTTCCATCAAATCTTTATCCTCATACAACCCAGAAGGAATGGGGAAATACCTTGGCCAGTTTGTCTTACAAAACCAAATATCTCCCTTCCAAGCTCATTGCCACCTTTATTTCATGCCAAGATTTGAAGATTAAAAGGGTAAACAAATTAAAATGTCTTTTTACCACACAATAAAGACAAATCAATACACTCAATTTCCCAGAGCCTCAGAGAAGCCATGTTTCATTTTTAAATTTTACCTCAAAAGCCATAACTTATGAGTATAGGATACACTATATCCTTCTCATTAGGGTTCAGTGGGGAAGAGAATTGAAAAAAGAGAGTTCCAGGGCCAAAGAGCCACAGCAACTGAAGAATCTGGAACAGTGTCAAAAGGAAATGCTTGCACAATCAGACTTTTGGATTAATAGTAATTAAGGAAACATTTCATTTTAACTCACAGTTGCACCCTAAAACATTACTATGTGCTTTAAAGAAATAGTGATAGAGCTGGGCTCAGTGGCACCCTACCCAAGAGTGGTAGCAATAATTGTATCCTGGAGAATAAATGCTGATCATTTAAGAACACTGATTTTAAAGAAGATCCTCAAAATATACATTAATAGTTTTCCTTTGTAGTCATTCTAGAGGGAAATGGATCTTTATATGCAGCTATGATATTGTCAACATTAAACACAAAATATCCACATACATGACACCCAGTACAGATTTTAAAATAAAGTTAATGGCGGCAACTATATGTTTTTGCCTTTTCTCTGGCAGGTTGTGTTGTCTCCTAAATACTGTGTCTCAGTATCTCTTGCCTTTTCCAGTATTTCACACTAGCAACTAGCACGCACATCCCAAACTCCACACCACTTTAATCAGCAAGGCAATTGCAGGTTCTTTGTAATGTATGGCTAATTAGTGGGCCTGTCCTCTTAGTACGGCCTGCTCCACAATGTGGAGCCAGGTAGGTTGCCCTTGAAGCCAATGATGTAACTCTTAGGGGTGAGTCAACAGAGGAGGAGGGAGGGAGAAGGGAGGGCATAGGAAAAAGAGAGTACTGAAGACACCACATTCTTCTAATATTTTGGCAAAGAAAAAGGAAGAAGAACACAAAGAAAAGGAAAAGCATAGGGGAAGAAGTCAGTGCTCAAAGGAGACCTGAATTGCTTTTTGCCCCTTCCAAACCTGCCTTAGGAGTCATTTCAGAATGTAGTCACCAATGCAAGTCACCTGTCAGAGGAATTGTCTGGAATATTCCATAAAGATTTTGAATACACAATTAAAATCATGCCATTTCTGCTTTTCGCAGGCAGGGAAGCCGGGGGGACCACTTGGCTCTCACTCTCAGGCTCTGGGAATTTCTTCTGCCCTGATTATTATGTCTGCAAGGGCCTTTCTTCTTCAGAGCTACAACATGCTCAACTGCATTCATTAAGAGGAGCCACGAAACATCTCCTTCAAACTATTGCTAAGGGAAACACATTCCCCACCTTATGCCTGAGAAGGGCCAATTGATGCATCTTGGGGCTCCTTGAGTGCAGTCTTGAATAGAAGAATCCCACACTCTCCCAAATGCAGGGAATGTGAGCAGTTAAGAGAGTTCTCCAGAGATCTGGTCAGTCCTGCTCTTGACAAGACTGACTTATTGCATTAAATGGGGAAAATTATAGTTCCTTACTCACAGCGTTGTTATAAGAGATAAGAATCTCTTAGATAAGAATTCTTACATCAACTCAGTGAATTAGGCACTATTATTTATATAATATATATGCCATATATATTATAGCATGTTATGATCTTCGTACACACACACACACACACACACACATTTTACATGTTCCATATGTTCTATAGCACAAATTAAATGGTCAATCAGTGTCAGCTTTTATTTTTGCTGTTACTACTACTTCCAAGATAAGACTTAATTCAGCAGTGGTGAAGAGCGTGCACTCACAGTGATCACACTCCCATTGCACACACTAGAACTGAGCAAATGAGAGAAGCTCCCACTTTCCTGAGGCAGATGAGTGTACCAAGAGCAGGCTTCTGCTGAATCAGAACTGGAGGCTGGGAGTGGGAGGGAGGAGGCCAAGAGCATGGGAAGAAAGTAGAGCCCTAGTCAAATGGTGGGGCCACTTGGATGCATATCTTGAACTTTCTGAAATTTTTTTCTTATAATACCAAATTAAATATCTAGAACATGGGAGCTCAAAAGAGGCAAGCCATGGTCCAAGAGCCATGGACTTCTCAAATCCAAAGCCTCCACCATTCTGGGGAAAAAAATGCTCTTGTCATGAGAGTAGGGAGGAATGGGAAATGGGATATGTTTGGATTTGTCCTTCTTTTATCTATAGTTCTCACTTCTTTCCTGAGTAATCTGATTCAGCATGCTTAGATTGCACAAATGAATACCTTGAACTAATCCAGAAACTGTTACACAATAATCATTTATTTTAATATGTTGGTACACACACCTACATATACATGCAAAAACCACACTCTTATTGAGCTATGAATTATAGCTATTAGAAATCAAAGAATTCAGAAGGAGTCCTTGACACAGCTGAGTGACTTAAAGTCAATTTAGAGACTTCATTATTTATCAAACCATTACATTAGATGTTTTAAAAAAAAAAAAAAAAAGCTTGTGTGTGGCACATTCTTCCTAACAGGTTAAAAACTGACTTTGGTAATGTTCCTAAACTTTAGATTCTTTAAAGTCTGCAGACATGTTCTTGAGACTACCAGGGGCCAAGGGCCTACTTGAGTCCAAGTGTTAAGTGCTAGGAGAGGTTTAAATTAAATATTTATTAACTAAATTGGTAACAGGGAACAAGATTCCATTTTAAGTGGCCGTACTTTTACTATTTGAGTATAAACAAGGAAGTGCCTTTGTCATATTTGCTATCTGGAAAAATAATAAATGAATATGTGTTTACTGATAAAATTAAGTTCTTTAATCAGTGTCTGAATAAGTACTATTTTCTAAAAATTCAACATATTCAGTTTGGGGAAGTATTTCTAATAGTCAAGGATTTGCTGTTTGTTTTGTATATAGTATGTACTGATGATAAATTTTCAAAGGGCAGAAAGATTGAGAATCATTCAATTAAACTCAGAAGAATTCAATGTACACAAACTATTCTTTAACAAGAGCAGAAATATCTCTTAAGGTAAATTTGGATTTCAAATATATGATTATTATAATATTCAGAGCCAAAGCATAGTAGGAATGCAAATTAGATTGTAATAGGGAGCTAGAACTTGAAATTCAAGTACTTACCATGAACAGTTCATGAACACACCCTTCAAGAACACATCAAATTCATACAATGATACAACTTGGAATTGTGTTATTATCAGAATAGGATATCTGAGGAATATTTCACTCCAGTGAATTTTTCCATGGAAGATTAGTTATTCTGCATATAAATAATTCCAGACATAATGTTTTAAAAAAGCATGATGCTTTGGTGGAAGATAGCTTGAGTTCCCTTCCATTCTTAATGTTTATCAAACACCCCCTTTGTCCAGCAGTATACAAAACACTGAAGGGATGTGGCCAGGATGTTTTATATAGTATACACTCAAGGATGCTGGGTTGCATAATGGGAAACAGGACAGACGTAGATAGCTAGTGACACATAAATAGATGACTGATACACTCTGAGAAACCTCTACTATCTTGAGCACAGCAAGGAATGCCAAAATCCTACCTCTTAAGAAACTTAGAGTATTGCTTGAAAAAATAAACATATGCATGAACTATTTTCATGGCAATAAAATAACATCTCAACATCTTAGAGGTGGATGAAAAATGAGCAATAATAGACTAACCCTTTAGTAGACAAAGCCATTAATAAATGATGGAAGAAAGGAAAGAACTATATTTAAGTGATCAGTGTAAAGTGAACACTGGATGGGATCTTGTTATCTCACTATTGAGGAGGTACCAGTATTGATCCTTCTTTACAGAGGTGGGAACAGAGGATTAGAGAATTGGAGTAAGGTCACATAGCTAAGAAGATGGATTAGGAAGCAGTCCCAGGTCCCTTGGCCCATCCCTGTTGTCTTCCCCCAAACCATGGAGGGTGCACAAACCCCATGGATGTGCATGCCCAAAGAGGGTAACTGAGAAGTCTTCCTTAAACAGCCATAATCTGAACTGAGATCTAAAGAAAAACATAAATGGGACGAAGTTTTGAGAATCAAGCTAAAAGTAGATAAGATGACTTTTACCTCCAGTGCATTCCTGTGTCATCCATAAACTCCAAAATGTATTGAGCTTATCTTATTCTCTACAGCATTTGTAACACCTAGCACTGCATGTGGATTGCAGGATACTTAAGAAGTCTAGGTTATACTAACAAATGCTGAGAGACATGGATACAATCAGGAGAAACCAAATGATTGAACAAAGGAACAGAGAGCAGGTTTGCCTCAATGAATAGCCAGGAAATTGGAAATATGAAAATGTGACATCCCTCCTCCTGCCCTCTTGTCCCACATAGTAAGTGGCCTCTGACCATGACCAAAAGTGTATTCCCTGTTTTAATGAGGCTATGGGGAGCAAAGGTCACACCATGGGCGCAAAGGTTGAAGATGATTTCTTCCCACTATGTCCTAAGAAAGCCAGCCAGAGAGAAGGCAGTGTCAGGGTCTCCTCCCCACCAGGAGGCGGGAGCAGAACAGAAACCACTAATCACCAATGAACCTGTCAATTTCAGAACTTTGCCTGGCAACCTTCTTAGGGGAAGAGGGACCACCAGGAAGGGACCAGTTGGCAACTTATAGTCAATCATAGTCTTGGCAAATGCTGGATGGAGACACGTTAGTAACTGTGGGACAGAAGGGTAGTTAAGAAAAATCTTAAAACTGAGAAAACTGTCTGTTATATGCAGAACCATGTGAATACCAGTATTAGAACAAAAATACAAACGGCTCCTTTGCAGAGCATACAACCAGGTAAAAGACACGAGGAAGCGTTGCTGAAACATTTGACATGCGTGTTGTGTTCTGACACCCACACAGGGGGTTGTTTTCCTGACGTTGGGGGATGATTTCTCTTGAAAAGCAGCCCCAGCTTGTGAAAGTCTGAAAGACAATCCTCTTGTCACTGGTGGGGAATGAATTAAATGTTCCATCTTGAGAATGGAGATTTTCTTAAAACTCCAGAGATAAAATAATGATAATAATTTTTTTTAAACTGTCTTTTTGGATATACTCCAAAGTCATCTCCAAGCTTCCACTAATAGAAAACTCTGTCTTCATTTCTTTAATTCTGTACTCAAAAAATTGACTCCTGTCCACAATAAAGAGCTATTAAAACCATACTGAGACCATCAACATAATAGATGAGTTTATCTCTCATCTTGACTAACACTGACAATCCGACCACTTTTTTCCACTACTGGAATGAGCTTGAACTGACCAAATATTTTAATTAGTAAAAGAACAAGAGCTTGTATCTAAAACCAGGAGACCTACTGGGAGAAGCAGGGTAAGCCGCACAATCTCTTTGAGCCTCAGTTGACTTCTCCATGAAATGGACTTCTAAGGCAGACACGTGAGGAAGCACGTAGGTCAATGTTAGTGGATGTTAGTGGAATTTGAACCAAACTACTTACAGGACCCTAATCAAACCATTCTTTTGTGGGTTTTTATTGTTGTTGTTGTTTATTTTTTATTTGTTCTAATTAGTTATGCATGACAGTAGGATGCATTTTGACACATTGTACACAAATGGAACACAACTTCTCCTTCCTCTAGATGTACATGGTGCAAAGTCTCACCAGTAGCGTAACTATACATGTATATAGGGTAATAATGTCTGTCTCAATCTACCGTCCTTACCATCTCCACTGCCCCACTACCCTCACTCTCCTCTGCACAATCCAAAGTTCCTCCATTCTTCCCTACCCACTCCCTACTATGGATCAGCATCCACTTATCCAAGAAAACATTCGCCTTTCCTAACCAAGCCATTCTTTTGTTTTGTTTTCTTGCCTTGGCCCTTGCTGCTTCCACTGTCAACTCCAGCAGGAATACTTCTGTGCCACACTTGCCTGGTCAATTTTATCCATTCTTTCATTTCAAATGTCTCTCTTCCCATCATCTCTTCTTTCGTATTTCTCTCGACAGAGAGAAGGGTGAGCCCCTCCCTGTGCATCCTGTACGTTTATCATTTCTATGACAGCCTCTCACCTGCCATGTTCCCCCAATTGCTAATTTTTCCTTTTTATATAGTAATAGTACATGTGAATGTATGTATACAAATACCACTGCACACAAAGATCCTTACATGAAGCTTCACCTCAATAATCAAATAATACATTCTGATATATGTAATGAGTCCCTCCTCTTTGAGATCATTAGGAAAGGAGGGAACTGGATGCTGGGAACTAAAAAGAGACAAAGCAAAGCAGATGAAGTTTTAAGAGAGATGAGAATTTTAAGAGAGATGAGAAAGCAGAAAGCAGTAAGCCCCAACTTCAGAAGTGCTCCCATGACCCTGGGAAGTTAGAGGAAACAGAAATACTACAGGAGAAGGTTTATATTTGAGCATGCAGTTATGGTGGTTACTGGTGACAGAATTCACCTTGTTCTCTATTTCAAACATCTGTATTGGTTCCCGCCCCAACACACATACCAGTAGAAAACAAAGAATTTTAAAATATTAATCACATGGGATGGAGCTCAGTGGTAGTGCATGCTTAGCATGTATGAGGTCTTAGATTCAATCCTCAATCCCCAGCACCTAGTAAACAAATAAATTAAATATTAATCACAAAAGTTATTGAATATCATATGGAAGACCAAAGCCAAAAAAAATTATTGAGTATTTCTGTCTTACAAGCAAAACGAATTATAAGTTTTTTTAGTGTGCAAGCAAATGTGAATAGAAAATATTAATAGAATGGCAATGGTTATAATTTATTCAGTCTTCCATTTTGCCTTTTTTTTTTCTTAAATTAAACATATTTAGTGGTGTAGTGTTCCAGCAATTCAGAAAAAAATAATAGTTGCCAATAACCACAGGATCTAAGAAATGTTTTCCTGAACTAAACCTTTGCTTTAGGTATCTTTTTTCTTTTTTAAGAAAGAAAATATTTTAGCATCAGTTGAAGCATCATTAAATCTTCACTATCAAAGATGGATGGTCAGGCTGGAGTTGTGGCTCAGTGGTAGAGCGCTTGCCTAGCATGTGTGAGGCACTGGGTTTGATTCTCAGCACCACATGTAAGTAAATGAATAAAATAAAGGTTTTTCAACATCTAAAAGAATATAAAAAAAAAAAGATGGATGGTAACTTGATTGGGTTTCCATGTTTTACCTAGACATAAAACTATAAGCAAAATGTAGTAATATTTATATATCTTTAAATGTACAAATGTGAAAAATTACATTGAAAGTTTCCCTAATATAAACCATCCTACATCATTGAGATAAACACCAATTAGTCAAAAATGCATTCTATTTATTAATTTCATAGACAATTCTTACCATTCATGTTCATTGTTTATAATTGACAAAGAACTATAATATTGCCTTGTTTTACCTTACTTGTTCAGGTTTTTTGGGGGGGTTTTTTGAGGATTGAGCTTAGGGGCCTTTATCATCAAGGCTACATATATAAAATCATTGGGGAGTTACCCTTTCTCTTCTTTGAAAAAGTTTATAAAAGTAGTGCTTATCTGTTCTTTGAAGATTTTATACACTTGGCTGTGTCTGGCCCATGTTTCTCTGGAGGGAGGGGGAGTCTGGGGAAGGCTGTAAATTGTTAACTCCATTTACTTCTTTGTCTGATTATAGGTGTATTCCAGCGTTTTGTTTCGTCAGTTTTTGTTAATTGATGTTTTTCTAGGAAATTGTCCATTTTCTCTCCAAATGCACTGTCAGAACTTGTCTGCAGGATTCTGTTAACAGGTTGAAAGATTTCAGTGGTCAGTTTCTGTTTCTCTTCCACCCACCCCCCTCTTCCACCCCCTCCCCACCCTGCCCCCACTCCATGCTTGGCCATTCTCGACAGAGACTGCTTTATCACTCTTTTCAAGGAACCAGCTTTCAGTCTGGTTGATGTTCTTTATTATTACTTTGTTTTCTAGCTCATTAATTGCTATGCTTATCTTTATGATTTCCTTCCTTCTGCTTTCTTTCTGCTAGATCTGTGGTTATTTTTCTGTTGTACTATGTTGAACACTTAGCTCATAAATTTTCAGTCTTTCTCATTTTCTCAAACATATAAATGAGAGCATACATGTTAAAGTAGCATTCAGGATGCACTCTACAGGTTTTATTCCTGTTTAGTTATTTCATAACATGTATTATCATTTCTACTGATCTTATAGTTTTCACTTTTTATTATTGAGCATTTCAAACATATACTAAGAGTGGGCTCTGCTTTACACTGAATCTTCTGGAATGTTCCCACCTCAACCTCACCTGCAAATAGGCTTTCTAGTATATGCTTCAGGATGGTAAAATTCTCGGGTCACTTTTATCACAGAAATCCATGTCTGTGTCTTATTTCTTCTCCTCAAAGACACAAACTATCTTAAATCATCTTGGTCATACAAAGTCAGGGCTCAAAACAATACATCTCAGTGAATATTTTTCCAAATTCTACGTGACCAGACTAAAAGCAGCCCATTTGCCAAAATGCAGCCTTAGCTTCATACCCAGTTAAAAATAATTTTAAAAATACAATCTGCGTTTTTATGACTACAGTTTCCACATCTGAACTTCCACCAAAGTTCAGAGCAGTGGAATAAGCACCATTCTAAGAGCTATACATGAAGCAGCTGCCTGTGGAACCCCAACGCTGCTTTTTCCTCTTGGCTTGCCACTGATCCTTGTCCTCCTGCTTCATTTCCAAAGGGTTCCGTGTTGTGCACTCCCAGGGAAGAAGCCATCCAAGCCGCATCAGCCGCACTGCTGAGCCCAAGAAAAGCACCACCGAGCCTCTGCAGGAAAAATAACTTGTTGCCACACGAAGGAAAAGATTCCAGAGCCTTCAAACTCCCCCACCAGTGGCCCAACTGCTTCTAAGAATAGCATAAACTGTGGAAAAAAAAAAAAAAAATGCTGGCACCACGCGTTGGTCTTTAATTGTCTCCAGGCTTTAAAATAGAAACAAGCTGAAACGGAAGTGCCCCTGGAAACGGGCTCCAGGCCTCGCTCAGTGTGGACCAGGATGCGGAATGTTGATGCAGCTCCCAGAGACACGGACTCCAGAGGGCAAACCCTGCTTGATGGTGTCACCACGGAGAGCGTGTTTCCAGGACAGGATGGCCACTCCCAAAGTGGGGAGAGGCCAAAGGCCATGGGAGACCCAAGCCTCACGCCCAGGATTCCTTGAGATTCCTGCAGGGCTCCCAAATGTTAAGATTGTTTGTCAGATGCTTCTCTTTTCATTTCACTTTCCTAATCTTCAGTTTAGCTTATTGGTTCCTAAGTCAGACATTGCAAATAATTCACTGCCCTCAAGAAACAATGACAGACTTCTACTGGGGAGGCCCCCTAGCATATAAGTAAAAGGTAGTTGGATCCCCCACACAGGCTGGTCAGCCAACCTCCAACCCCAATCCATAGTGGTGAACAACACAATCCTTCTGTTTCAGCAGGGACACAACTGCATCATGTTGTTTTAATGATTATGTGTCATCAGTGTGAAAACTAGGTTTCAAACCAGAAACAAATTCCAAGCTTTGAACTTTCAATCCTCCTGCCTCAGCCTCCTAGGCCACTGGGATTACAGGTGTGTGCCACCTTGACAACTGGGGATTGCTTTTGAATACAAAGTTCTGCATGTAAAAGAGTTCAAAGACCCTGATCCATCCATGCTCTACTCATCCATGCTTTCTCTCTCTCTGTCTCTCTCTCTCTTTTTCTCTCTCTCTCTCTCTCTCTCAGTACGGGGGATTGAACCCACTGAGCCACATCCCCAGCTCTTTTTGAAAAAAAAAATGTATTTTATTTAGAGGCAGGTTCTCACCGCATTGCTTAGGGCCTCACCAAGTTGCTGAGGCTGGCTTTGAACTCACAATCCTCCTGCCTCAGCCTCCCCAGCCACTGGGATCACAGGAGAGGGCTACCACACCTGGTTTACGCATCCTTGCCTATAGATTAGATCTTTGCCTATCTAATAGGCATCCTTGCCTATTAGATTAATCATTTAGAGAAAATGGTTTTTTTTTCCCCTGCATGATTTCTAGGTTCTGTGAAGTTACTCTTAGTTGGAATCATAAGATAAACCAACACTCAAGCTTTTCTTGCCTCAGTTCCTAGACAAACACCCTATATAAAAGAAGTTGTTAGGTGTGAGGTTCCCAGAAACCCAGTGCCAGTTCCGGATGGGATTACTTCAGTTCTACTCCTTCCAAAGTGGTTTATTGTTGATCCAATAAGAAAAAAAAAAAAAAGCAAAGAAAATGGAATTCTTTTCTTTCATGTGCATAATATTTCATAACATGGAAATCAATGGCTGCTTCACTGATGAAGGAGATACACATAGTCAAGAGAATGAAATTTAATGAGTGTTGTGTTAGTTTTTCATCAGTGTAACCAAAATACCTGACAAGAACAACTTAGAGGAGAAAAGGTTTATTTTGGGCTCACAGTTTCAGAGGTTCAGTCCATAGTCAGCTGACTCCATTGCTCTGGGCCCAAAATGAGCCAGCGTATCATGGCAGAAGCGTGTAGCAAAATCAGAGAGAGAGGGAGGAGCCAGGGACAAGACTTGATCCCCAAGAGCAAGACCCTGAGACCCACTCCAAGCACATCCCACCTGCCTACAGCTACCACCCACTAGTCTATTCAAATTATTAGTCCATCAAATGGGTCAATCCATTGATGAGGTTACAGGCCCCATCATTTAACCATTGCCTAAAGCCCCACCTCTGAACCTTGCTGTATTGTGGAACATACTTTCCAAACATGAGACATTTCTAGATCCAAATCATAACAAAAGTCAAGCCCCAGATGTCTCCAAACTATCAACAACAGGGCCCTTCCAACCCAAACTATAGTTTAAGATCTCAAATAAAATTGAGAATGATATTCTGTTTCAGAAACACCCAGAATCAAAGAAATTTAGCACCAAAGAGAGACGCAGATAACAATGAGGATAGCACACTGGAGTATTCAAATCACAGTCCTCCCCGGGGGCCCTATTTTTTTATTGTAATCATCATAACATGCAGAAATTTATCATCCTCACCTGCCTTGTGCCCCCTGTGAGCCTTATCTTCCCAAACCAGTTTACTAAATCCAGAGTAGAGACTGACTGTCCTTGCCCAAAGTCAGCAGTCAATCATCAATCAGCAAGTATTAGACTGCTCTTAACTCAGAAATCTTAGATCATTTAGTTGCACAGGACCATTCAATCAAATGGAATCACTCAGTTCACTGTTCTCAATTGACTTCCTTTGCTCAACTGTTTCCTAATGTCCAATAGATCCCTAACATCCGTCACTAGGGAGTGACCTATCACTAGGTCACCTATCACTAGGACCTTCCTTGCCTGTGTTAGCCAACAAGACATATATCACAGAATGCCAGCCCAACTCACCAGACCCTGAACTGATAATGTTCTGCTCCACTGGCACCTTAGAGTGGCCTCTGCTTCAAGATAAGACTCACTTCTCTCCACCATCTGACATCTCCTGATCAATCCACAGCTACCCATGCTCAGCTGTGACTTTAGAGGTGGGATCAAGGAGAAGGATGGTAAGGTAGAAAGGAACTGACTTATTTTTCCCCCTGCTACGTGCCGAGTGTTGCACCAGGCCCTTGTCTATATTGCCTCTTGTAATTCTGTTTATAAACAATTCTATAGACTATAGCACTTTCACCATCTGACTCTTTGGGTCAGGAAACTCAAACACCAAGTTCCCAAGTGTCTTTGTAAATGGAATCACTAAACCATTCCTTTCAATGAGTGTTTTTGTTTGTGTTTGTGTGTGTGTGTGTGTGTGTGTGTGTGTGTTGCTGGAGGTTCAACCCAGGGGTGCTCTAACTGAGCTTCACTCTCAGCCCTTTTTTATTTTAATTTTGAAACAGGGTCTCACTAAGTTGCAGAGGCTGACCTCAAACTTGTGATCCTCTACTTCAGTCTCCCAAATTTCTAAGATTACAGGCAGGATTGATTTTTAATTTATGATTTTAAGTTATGAAATCTGATGAGTATCCATGTTGAAATGTTTACCCATCTACAACAAAGTGAGAAAAATAAAGACAATAAAATGTTTGTTTCCATAATGCTGAAATATCCTATTCAAAGGATAGTCTTTTGCTGAGACTTTAGGGGATTTGCATCTTAAGAAGTAAAGTCATCTTATTACCAAAGCCAGCTTGCTTTGCCCATCACACAGAATGCTAATCACCAAAAATGAAGAGTTTTGCAAAAGAGAGAGGGTTTATTAATGATGCAGCCAAGCATGGAAATGGAAGAACAAGTCTCAAATCTGCCTCTCCTGGAAAAGGGTGTGGGTTACTCATGGGATAAGGAAATACAGGCATGTGAAAAGGTAACTGGAGATGAAATAGTTAGTGGTCTGGACATATGTGTCCAATTTTCATAGACATTGAAAATTGTCTTTAAGTCATAAGACATAAGTTCAGAAAATGACACTATTAGTATGATCTTGAGGGTGGAGTTTTCAACCCCTTGACATCAAAGAAATTACCCACTGAACACCTGGACAGGCCTAAGTGAAGGGTTTGTGGTTTTAGCTAGTTTGAAATAAACAAAAGTGGCCTTCAATGTCCTGAAAAGACAACTTAGGCATCTCTTATCATCATGACATATCACAGGTGTTATCTTATAGTACAGCTAGTGGGGAACTAGTAACATATTGTTCAAGTACCTGACCTCCAAAGTTGGTGATTTTTAAAATCAACTAAAAGCAAGCAAGTTATGTCTAGAGGGTTTATTCTGGCTTTCCCTCAGTTTTGACCTCTTATAGAAAAAATTGCATATAGTCAAAGTTAACCTTCAAAATCTTTTAAGAAGTCACCCAGATGAAGTCCAATAATACCATTATTTCTTAACAAGTCCAATCATAGCCTATTTTTTTCCTGCAGCATTGGAATAGATTATTAGTTCTGTGGTTTGAGTGTGCTTAGTAAAAGTTTTTGGCCCACCTTTATGTGCCTTGTTGTTTAAAACAAAACAAAACAAAACAAAAAAACACTGTCTTAAAAGACTAGAGCTACACTCAGCTGAAGAACATGGAAATGTGTGGTAGTCACATGGCTGCGTGGATACATATAAAGTTGTCACACTTTATACTTTAGTTGTTTTTTTTTTCCACTTTATTACATTGAAATTTATCTCAGTAGAGTGCTATAAAAATGTTTTAAAGTGACTTTGAAGAGAAAATTCAACAGAATTTTAATGCAAAATGCTTCAATCTTTAAGTTTTTGAATTTTAAGCTCCTTGCTCAGTAGAAAATTAGGTGCCTACTGAAACTTCTTAATTTTTTGAAATATTAAGTACAGAAGCCTAAAGTTACTGATGGAAGGTTCCAAACCTCTTCTGTTGTTACCAAAAATGGCCCCAGGAGCCAGGGGCTTGGCTTTCACTGTGCTCTTTGTGAAATGTTCATCTTAGCTGAAATAATAATTCAAAATCAGTGCGCAACTCAAAGCATTGGTAATCCAATAAGGATTGTATTTATTTTCTGGGTTACAGACAACAACGGAAATAGTATGTAGTTAAGTCAAAAATGAAAAAGAACTCAAATAGTCCTTGAAAGGTAATGAATTGCTTTTTTTTTTTTCATTTCACAAAACAAAAAAAGAAAGAAAAGAAAGAATTGTCTTCAATCTTCTTGATTAAAGAGAAGCTTTTTAGAAAATAAAGGACAAAACAAAGAAATAAAAGAGAAAAAGCGGTGATTCATCATTAGCATGCAAGAGCCATAAAATGATACCACAGTAAAAAAGCAGGAGCCATTTCATTAGCTATTAAATAGACAACTTCCTTTCACCCCCTCAATTCATAGCCCCCATGGGAGAGTTTATTAACTTACGGGGCTAAGTTCACATTAATTAAGCCTAACTGCCCTTTACCACTTAAACAGCTAATCTGTAAAAATGTGGCTGTGTGTGTGTGTGTGTGTGTGTGTATGAAAATACTGACAATTTCTGCTTTAATATCTCCACTGCTGCAGCCATCAAGCATGCATTGTTAGTAAATAGCTAATGATAAAACATTTCTGTTCATGTATATGGTGTTTCTCATACTGAAGAAAATTGAAGTAAAACTGCAACATTCATCTCCTACATTTAAACACTCCTCTTGAACAGGGGATGTTCCAGTGAATCTCTGGAACCCTCAGCTCGAATAAGCTCAAGTTCGGTGTTCATGCCCATAAAGAAAGGACCTAACTACAAAGAAATGTGTAATCACTGTGTCGTGTCCATTTGGCACGTCTGGCTTCATTATTCCTCTTGCAGCCACCTCTAGGCTGAAATACTGGGACAAAATCACTCTGGCAACTAGTGAAAGCCTCCTGCTCAAACAAGAGGACTGTTCCCCCCACCCCTCCATGCTTTCTTTACTGGGCTGTTTAATAAACAGCGGGGTAGCTCAAAGGTGCTTGGAAGGAGCTGGTGGGGGGGAGAGGGCACTGGTGCCGACTTCGCCCACTGACTAGCAGCTCATTTGAGCACCTCCCATTCCCCACAGAGCTCATGAATGGGTTGCTAAGGACTTGGCAATGTTCTGCACAGCCACTACCAACACTAAAGAGGCACAACAGGCTGGATCCCAGAGGAAAGGAAGTGCTAACAGTTTGAGTCACAATGAGTATGGGACTGCTCCATTTAATAACTTTAGACAATTCTGTCTGGGCTTAAAAGCCCCACAGTCCTACGACAATGTCCCAGAGATTTGAAGATAAGTTGCCTGATGCCTTCACAACACTTTTCCTTTTATTTGCCAGATATTGAACTTTTTCTCCCTCACGCATATTAACTCACAACCAGCCCTCTTCATTCATGACAGCTGGGCTGGGGTCCTTAAACAAGGGAATGAAAGTGATTTTTTGTTTGTTGTTGTTTGTTTGCTTGTTTGTTTTTAAGTCAAAAAGGGAGGAGGGGGCTGGGGATATAGCTCAGTTGGTAGAGTGCCTGCCTTGCAAGCGTAAGGCCCTGAGTTCAATCCCCAGCACCGCAAAAAAAAAAAAAAAAAAGGGGGGGGGTAGGAGGAAGGATAGAAAAATCCTTGCTAACATCTTGAGGGAACCGTCAAGTCCAAGGGGTGTGGACAGGTTCAGGGGCAATTAGCCTACCCAGCCTCCAGGTGGGAGAAGAGCAGATGGTCAGGACAGTCTGGAAGGGAGACATTTGTGCTGCTGCAATAAGTGAGTCTGAACACGTCTGAGCACTGGAAGGTGTTACTTTCATGTTGATTGTTAACTAGACACAGATGCAGTCATACTTCCATGAGAGTCACAAAGTCCTTGACAAGGTAGCACTGGAACCCAGAATATGTGCTCATTTTATTTCCATGTGCTACAGAATGCTAAGCAGTGTAGGGACAGAAGAGTTGTCACAGATTCGTCTCCACTGATGTCATATTGTTTTCACTCTAACATGGCAGACCTGCAGTATCATGAGATTCCTGCCTCATTCTCCTGCAAGACATGACGACGCTTGACAGAGACCAAAAAATGGGATTAGGGACAACATCTGTTCAATGTCTCTTCACATCACACGGAAGTGATTTGACAGATTTTGCTAGAGTTGCTGGTGCATGTGAAGAATCATAAAGATAAAGGCAACTGCTCCAGGGGCTATCCAGTCTCAGCAGTAACCTTGGGTCCATGGCACACAAGTCACAGGCACACATGTGCAAACTGCCCCATGGACCAGCCACTGCATTCTTTGGTGACTACTCAGCCTGTGAAGACAGGGCTTACTGAGGAAATGTTCTTGAACTCTGACTTGTTCTCCCCATGTCACAGAATCTTTGTCCTGGTCTCTCTGTAAGACTCATTGATCACCTGCCTGAGAGAACAGAAGAAAGGCATATGGGTGCAGAGGCCTGGAAGAACATGCACCATGATCAGAGTCATTTACCATAGTACAGCACTTAAGATTAACATAAGAAGGGACATAAGGTTTTGTTAAAATAAATAAATATATTAATGAATAAATAGGTTGAGAAGCCTTTATCTGAAATACTTGGGACAGAAGCAGTTCAGATTTTGGTGGTTTGGGAGTTTGGGAATCCTTGCATGGACTTTACCAGGTGAACAGCCCTATCTGAAAACCCAATGCTCCAAAATCCAAAACTTTCTGGGTATCATATCAGCAATCAAAAAGTTCTATATTTCAGAATTTTCCTTTTCAGAATATCAGATCAGGGATGCTCAGCATATGTATGTATAGTATACATGTAGGTAGATAGATAAAAAATGTTTTAATTAATAAATATATATCGTATCACACAAGTATTCCACAGCATGTAATAAGTGCTTACGGTCATTGTCTGTCAATCATAAAACTGACTGAATATGAGGAAAAATAATATTTAACCCTAAATAAGAGAGTAAACATAATTCAAATTTTACATTTGCCCAATATAACCTGAAAGTAATACAAATTTGCATCACATATTCATTGTTCAGGGCCTTAAGAGAGCTTTGAAATCATCATTAATTTAATAAATTTTAAAAATGATAGAAAAACAAAATTTTCATAAATCTACAGGGAGAAGTTATAACAAAATCATGTAGAAGCATTTGTTCATAAGTTCATCTAACTGAACCAAAAGGAAGAGTTCTTTGGAAAGACCCAGCAGTATTATGTATTCTCTTTCAAATTCTCTTGCAGCTTATCTGGAGTATCTTCTGGCAAACAGTAAAGGAGCATTGTTTCATATGTTTATGAGATATTCACAACATGAAATAAGGATAGTTTGATCCATTTTTCTCTGAGCCATAATCATGTTTCCATGACAACACCTAGTGTTCAATCACACCATCATCTTTTTCCTCCCTGCAAATAGGGAGACCCACAGTAAACCATCATTCAATTTTTAAATAGATGTAAGGAAAACTTTGTGGAACTATTCTGCTGTTTAGATGTGTCTAGCTTTTAAATATCTGGGGAAATGGGTTCCTTCCACATATTATAATTTAATGGAAGAGAGAGATCCAGAGGCTCTGAACCCCAGAGGAAATCATTCCTGGTATCTTGGCATCCTCAATTCAGTTGGAGTTGGCTTCCTAGGGTTTGTTCCAACCACAGTGGGACTCTCCCAGCCCTCAGGGTCCTCGGGTACACACAGACATAGACACATTCATCACAGGGAGAACAGTCTTGAGGCTGTGTGGCAGCTAGAGCTTCATTTATTAAAGGTTAGTCTATGGCTGCAGCCAAAATGCTCAATAAGGGGGTTATTAAATTTTCTTATTAAATGTAATCAGAGAGCTTTGTTGTCTGGATGTCAGGTTACAGCCACAACCAGGCAAAATTCTTCTGAAAACAAAAAGCAGTGGTATGACTCTGATCATATATCAACAAGTACTGTCACTTGCAGTTGAGAATTCTTTAACCTCAATGAAAAGTATCAAGTGTTGAGTGTGCATTTTACAACTGACACAGAATCATAAGTTAAGGGAGTTTGCTCCAATTTTCCATAAATTCCCTGGACCCTAAAGTTTGGTAGAAGGGTGACAGGCTATTATCCCTCAAGTTAGACCAATTTCCTGCAAGAACACCCTCCAAGCTGGTTCTAGATCCTTTAGGTAGCGGACAAGTAACACTTAGAACTATTTCAGAATAAATTCCCAATAATTGCAGACCATCAGACTTCACAGATCATCTCTCCAGACAATTCCTTTTATAAAAAAGCACCCAGAAAATAAGAGGAGTTCTGAAAATAAAGTTGAGGGGCTGGGGTTATGACTCAGTGGTAGAGTGCTTGCCTAGTATGTGCAAAGCACTGGGTTCAATCCTCAGCACCACATAAAAATGATTATATAAAATAAAGGTATTATATCCATCTACAACTAAGAAAAAGAAAGGTTGGGCATAAATTAGAGCTCCCAAATGTTGACCTACTACAGGAAATGAGGATGAATATGGGCACTAAAGGACCAAACTGTAATGCAGCCTTCACTCCCGAACTGGAACAGTCATATCCTCCAACACATTCCACAGAAGCCTAGACCAACAACACATAAAAGCAGAGCTCTAGGACATTCCTAAAGTGGAAGGTGAGCACAGCAAGCAGGTACATAAAGGCCAGGTACGGAATGAGCCAAACTGACAACCACCAAAGGGAGGAACCTGAGTGGGCCCCAAGTAAGCACTGTTCTCTAGGAATGAGCCGGTGACATCAAAAGAAGTCAGATTATTTAATATAAAACACACTAATTTCTTAATGCTATACTCTATTTTTATGAGTCCGTTTTCCATCATTGTGGCAAAATGTCTGAGATAAACAACTTCTAAAGAGAAAAGGTTAACTTTGGCCCATGGTCTCAGAAGTTCCAATCCATGGTCAGTTAGCCCTGTTTCCATTGGGTTTGTGGTGAGGCAGCACATTATGATGGGAACACGTGGCAGAGGAAAGTGCTCACCTCATGGCAGCAGGGAGGCAAAAAAGAGAAGAAAAAGAGCAGCCAGATTCCAATATCCCCTTCAAATGGCACGCCCACGATGCCCTAACTTCCTTCCACTAGGCCCCACCTCCTAAAGGTTTGCCACCTCCCAATAGTGTACAGAGTGGGGGTCAAACTTTTAAGACACTGACTTTTGGAGGACCTTCAAGATCCAAACCATAGCATATTCAAAACATTTTTTCTAAAAGACACAGCTGCAGGTTTAATTTAGTCCCCAGGCCTCCAATTTTCCACTCCTGTCATAGCATAGTTAATAATGTGAAATTTTCTTTCAGACAACCATGTCTATACTACCTAGTTACTCCATTTATTTACCCAGCCAATAGTATTGAGTGCATACTATATCCAGCTCAAAGACTTAAAGTGTGGAGAACCCAAAGAGTCAGAGTTGTTGGAATGTCTGGAGAACCAGAAGAATGAGCTCACCACATTGCTTATTTTTGTGAAGAAACAACCTGCAACTTGGGAGGAAGTGATCCTCCAAGAAGAGGGCACTGAGCAATAAGGCTGTGTTCCTGCAGGTTGGAGTGGAAGTCTGAAGGCAACACAGTTAGAATGTCTTAGTGAGCATCTAGGGAGGACATTACAAGGACAGACAATGGCAGTCATGGTGGGAATGGAGAGGAATGATTCAAGAGACACAAGGACTAGATTCAGTTTGTGATCCATCAAAAGATAGCACTGCCTTCAACATGAGCACCTTCATACAATCTGCCTTCACCCTGAGGGCCAAAGCTGCAAAGCAAACGCCCTCCTGAGACTGTGTCCACTGTAGCAAACATATTCACCCAGTGAATACTTATTGGGCCCCTGATCTAGACACAGCCACAAAAGTTGATCAGACTAATCTGGACCAAAAGTCTTATTAACATACATGCCCATAACCAAATACCATTTGGGTTTTATTGTAAAATACTTCCATGGAGTGGGTATGAGGCAACCACACTTTTCTGAAGAACAGTCTTTCAGGATTTAGGATTAGTAGGATGATTTCAGCTGCGAGTATCAGGAAATCATAACTAAAAGTGGCTTTAATAACAAGGAAGTATGTTATCTCATGTAAACAAGAAGTCCAGAGATAAGGCCTAACCTCAGCATGGTATGCCAGGTCTCCAGCTCCACTGCTCTGCACGTCTTTCCACTTGAGTCTCCTCTGTGCATTGGCATGGACCTCAGACTGAGATAAGATGGTGGAGAATAGACCAGGCCTCACAATTAAAAGCATCTAGAAAAAGAGGAGGACTCATCTTTCTTAAATAGTTTAGAAGAATGCTATAGTTAAACTCTGGAGTGCTCCCCAAAAGCCCATGTATGAAAGGATTGTTTGCCAGCCTGTGGCACCACCTGGGGGTGGTAGAACCTTTAGGAGGTGGGGCCTTTGAAGAGGGCGTTGGGACCTCCCTTGCTTCTTCTCTTTCATTGGCTTCCCATTGCCATCAGGGCTTTCTCTGCCACATGCTCCCACCATGATGATTGTCTTGTCACAGGCCCAAAAGCTCCAAGGCCAAGTGACCATAAACTGAAACCTCTGAAACAAAAATAAAATTTTTCTCCGTGTAAATTGATTTATTTTAGGTATTTACCACAGAAATGAAAAGGTGACTAACTCAAAGGAGTTTAGAATTTTATTCTGAAATCACCATTGAGCTACCTCCCCACCCCTGCAAAAGACTTCTTCTCAAAATCACTGCCCTTTACTAAACCAGTCAATGTAGGAATTGCAGTTTCCGTGATTGGCTTAAGCTAGTCATTTGAGTATAATTATTTGAAAGAATAGTGGAGAGTTTCACATTAGCCATGAAAATATCAAAAACTTTGATCCAAAATTTCACCTAGGAGAATTTAGTAAAAGGAAAGAACTAAAACTCTTCCTCAAATCTCTATAGAGCTCTAATGTGATATTGAGCCTTTTTCTAGCCATGATACTACTCTGTGCAAGACACATGACCCAAAGAACTCTGTTTGGTCTTGGAAAACACTCTTTCCCCACAGTCACTGATTCATGACCACAATTCAAGACACCAGTCCTAGAATCATGTTCCAATTAGAACTGAATAGCAAGATGCCCTTAAGAAATGTCAGGACTAAGCCCACCATGCACTAAAAAATGTTTTTCTTGGTAACCACAGGGCCCAAAATCATTCTTCATCACCTAGACTCTTCTCCTGCAAATCCATATATCACTATTATGGTTTGGATATGAGGTGTCCCCCAAAAGCTCCTGTGTTAATGCAGGAATGTTCAAAAGTGAAATGATTAGATTATGAGAGCTGTAACCTAATCAGACCATCCTCATTTGAATGGACTAACTGGGTGATAATTGTAGGCAGGTGGGCCTGACTCAAGGAAGTAGGTCACTGGGAACTTGCACTATAGGGGTTCATCTTCCCTGCTATCTCTTCCCTGGTCTCTCTCTGCTTCCCTGCTCTCATGAGATAAGCAGCACTCTCCTGTCACATCCTTCCAACTTCGTCTTCTGCCTCACGTCAGGCCCAAAGCAATGGACTCATCCTACCATGGACTAAACCTCTGAAAACTATGAGTCAAAATAATCTTCCAGCTCTGAGTTGTTTTTGTCAGGTGTTTTGGTCACAGAAACAAAAAACTGACTAACACGCCACTCTACTCTGACTCCATATTGCACCCATCCCTACTTCACCAATACGTGCACTTTGCCTTCTGAATCTCCCAGGCCAGCATAACAAAACCCTATACTCTCTACCTCTTTTAGAAATACTACCTTTACCTTCATGCTCAAAGAAAGCCTGAATGGTTATTTTTGTCCCACATCACTTGCGCCATCAGGTTGAAAGCTGGACAAGGTGTCCCTCTTGCTCCTCATTGCTGCTTCTGGACCACTGTGACCCCTTCTCCATGAAAGTGCCCTGCTCCTTTGAAGAGTTTGGCACCTGGCCAGATCTACAGAGCACATCAGATACTCTATCCTCTTTGTGGCTGTCAGCTAGAGACCTTCAATTCGTTCCTTCTCACTCCTTGAGGATTTAAGTTCCTGCCTCACTATCTCTTCACCATTTCTCTTGTGATACACAGGGATTTCCACATCTGTAGGAATCCTCTAATACCTCACCTCCTATATTTACAAACCACCTTCCACATTTACCAACCACCTCCCTTCATATCTCATTCCAGTAACTCTTCTGACCCACTAGGATAATGGACCCACCGATGTTACCATCATTTCGTTGTCCATCTCCTTCCTCATATCCTTGAATCCTTCCATTTACAGCTTATATTCCATGGTGTGTGATTTTACAAATTCCCTTGCATATGTTCTCCATTTCTTTTTCCCTTTTTCTCTTCTTCACACTCACCTAGGGGGAAAAAAAAACCCCACTCAATTCAATCTCCTGCCCCCTTCTACACCTGTGCCCAAAGAAGTGGGATATATGGAGAGTCAATCACCCTCACTGATCTCTCTTTAACCTATGGACACAGTGCTCAAAGGAACCCCTAAGGTTACCCATCAACTCAACCATATTTCCCATATCTGAAGGGTAACTATTTTTAATATTCTCTTTTCAGACCTCCAGTTCCTCCTGCTTTCCGCTCACCTGCAACTGATGGGCTTGCTGTGGTTGGGACCTCCACCATCAGCTCCACTGCACTGCCTTCCTTTCAGCCAGTGAGCTGTCCCTTCTCTTTGAGACCCCTCCTTTTGTGTGGACCTTGTCCTCTTTGTCTATTTAAAGTCTCTCTCCTACAAGTGTCCTCTGTCAAACATCATTCCTTATTTTTCCCTCTGTACTAGGTCATTTCCATTAGCATACAAACATATAGCAATTTTTACCATCTTTTTTTTAAAAAGCCCTTAACTTTAAAACCCCTTCTAGATCCCTTTCCATTTTTCTGTTCACCTATATAATAAAAGATCTCTAAAGAATTATCTGTATTGACTTTTCCCCTTCAGACTCTCTCCTGAATCTACTCCATTTAGACTTTCATCCCCACAACTCCATGGAAGCTGCCCTTGTCAAGGTCAGCAATGACCTTCACATTGACAAAATGAATGGTCAAATGTTTTCATCTTTTATGTTGCATCAGCAATACTTAGCACCGTTGAACAACACCCCTTTCCTGAGCAGTTTCTGCATTTGTCATCCAGAATGCATTCTTTTTTATTTCTCATCTCTCATCTCCTTTGAGAGTTCTCCTTCATCTTCCTAACTTTTCAAGCAATTGTTCTTAACCCCACATACTCATTAGAACCACTTGGAAAACACCTACAAACTTCTGAAGCCTAGCTCTTAGGCCAGAGAACTGAGCCAGAAGCCCTGGGGAGAAAATCTGGATCCCTCCATCTGATTTTAATCTGTGAGTGTGCTTCTTCAGTGCAGCCAGGATAGGGACCACTGTGCTACCTGCTGGCATGTGTTCCACTATGGTTCACAGACCTCACCTTTTCACTCACATCCATTTTCTCACCTAGATGACTGTTCCGACACTAATGAGTCCCAAGTAAGCATCACCTTACCTTTGGCCAAACTTCATACTTGTATATATCCCACTGCCTATTAGATAAAACCTCCTTAAATGAAAAGATAACTCCCCAAATGTCCTTTTCGTAAGGAGAATTCCCATTATTTAAAAGCTCATAAATACTGGGAGCTTATTCTCAGTTGTTGGCCAGCCTCACCTGTTTTCAGCATATGTTCAAGAAATGATGACAGATAAGCTTAATTATCCATAAATCAACTTATGAATCCCCTCTGAGTGAAATATAATGCAAATAAAATGAATATCCAGTTCACAGATAGGCTACAAAGTGGTGATAGTATTTACATATTGAAATGAAAAGTGATATTGCATTCATTCATTGGGAAAAGTCAAAGAATAACAGTGAATGTTTTTGTAACATGGAACTAGACCTCCCCACAACTTTTTTCTTTTTGTTTTTAATGCCAGAGACTGCACCCAGAACCTCACACATGCTAAGTTTATGCTGTACCACTGAGCTATACATCTCCAGCCTCTAGGACATGAATATTTTAATGCTTCAGGTTACATTCAAAAGACCTAAAATCAGTGGGGTGTGGTGGTTCACACCTGTAGTCCCAGTGACTCCGGAGGCTCAAGCAGGAGGACTGCAAGTTCAAAGCCATCCTCAGCAACTTAGCAAGACCCTAAGCAATTTAGCAAGGCCCGGTCTCAAAATAAAAAATAAAAAAATAAAAAAGAGAGACTGAGGAGGTGTCTCAGTGGTTATATGCCCCTGGGTTAAATCCCCAGTACCAAAAAAAAAAAAAAAAAAAAAGCTTAAAACCAGAAGTATCTTCTTCAATCACCAAAACTGAGTGAGCACTGATCCAAGGCAGAAAGAACTGACTCCTAGTCCCAGCAGTTTCTACTTTTAAGCAGGTCAGAGGCTCACATTTTTTAAAATCCTCTGAAAAGGGGGAATATTTGTGACCTATAAACCTTATAAGGTCCTGTGTTGGTTAAACTAAATATTTTGCCTAATAGTCCTTTGAAGATTATTAAAATGATATTACATATATTTTCTTGCACAACATAGAGTTTTGTTTAATAACCAATTATTTAAAATAGTGCCATGTTCACAATTTATCACAAAAACTTATAAAAAGAAATTTTTATAAGATCATAATGTCTGATACTTGAGGTTCCACTGTTCTCCTTAATAACCACAGGAACAATTTTTCAACAAACTGGCAAGCAATTCCTTGAATTTGGTCATTTCAAGTTCATTCTAAAGTATCTTTCTTCTGCCAACATTACATTATTATTAGCATTATTATTATTTTAATTCTACAGATTTTTTTAAAGTCCAATTAAGCAAAGTTATTTTCTTGATTTCCTCTCACCAAAGCATTACATACACTTCTTGCTTGTCAAATTTTTGCACAAACTAAGGTTTTCATTAAATTTTTAAATTATCTTTAAGAAATATTTTCTTTCAAGACAGTGAAAACTTCCATAACCCTCATTTTTGGACCACTTCTAGACCAAGTATTTATTACCTGATTCTAGTTTGATTCATGGTGGGTCCTACTTTTACATTATATATCTGTAGCTAACATTACATTCTAATTTTGGGCCATGACACTTATTCCTAAAATTAACTGTTTGAATTCACTATATAATAGTCAGTTCTTTCTATAGGAACACATTTGAGATTTACCACATTTAAGAAATAGCTGAATTTTTTAAAAGAAAAAAAAATTAAACACATCCCTAAAATTTTCATGGAAACTCCTACCTCCAAAGAATCCTAACATTTTAACATTGTTTCATAGTAAAAAGTGGGTATTAGCCAGAATAATGAACCTATTACTTCAACTATGTTCAAAGCCTCCTCATAAATCGGAGCTTTGATTTTACAATAGAGACACTGAATGCTTTTGTCTGATCACTCTTCATTGTGGTTCCACAGCAAGTCCCCATATTTCAAACATGTCTGGCTTAATGAATTTTTTTCCCTTGTTATTGCTGCAATCTGTTTTGGTGTCAGATTTACTCTAGCTTGGAGGGCTTTGTTGTTCTCTTTTCAGGCATCAGACCCTTTCAATTTCTGGATATGTTGACTGAGGATACAAAATAAACTGGTCTGAGCAGATCTGTAACACCACCATGGTATAAACCAGATTAAACATTAAAAACAACTCCTTTCTTCTTTTGATCGGTGAAGCAACAGTAGCCTAATAGTTTGAAGTGTCTTTTTATTATCGTGAGGTCAGCTTAAAACAAATGCACACTATCTTGAGAACAGACCTCCCCAGAACTTCTCAGGTCAAGGGCAGCTAGGCTCCCATCATTTTGTTTTCATGCTAAGGGTGCTGCTTGGTGCCATACTTTCATAATTTATCAAGTGACAAATCAGCTGGAAAACAGCCTGACCAGGGAAGAGCTCAACCGCTGCTCAGGGGGTCTGAGAATCTCTGTGACCTCTCAAAACAATATGTTCTATCCTATTTTACAATAAGAAAAGAATAAACTGTCTCCTAGGTAAAATAAAGTCACATTCACACAGCAATATAATTCTCCATTTCCTGATTTCCATTTAAAAATCTATATCCAGTATTCTGGAACACAAGAAGAGGCTGCATTACAACACCATGTCCCTCCTCTGATAGAGAGGTCCACTTTTGTGGGTTATAGGCTTTCTCTGTTGGAGTCTGATGTTTGCCCTACTGAGGATCCAGTTTGGGAGCTGTTTGAACCCATGATCTGAATGGATCTCCCTCTGAAGGGAGAGGACACCTCTATATTAAAAAAGGAAGAAGAGAGACTTCAGAAGTAAAATGGAACCCTGAAGGGGCCCCTAGGATAAGAATCAGAAGCAACACCTCTGTCTTTATGGGTTTTACTCTTTCCAGTAATCTACCAATCCTTGTGGGTCTTCCCAAGGGGCTGAATCAAAGATGCCCACTGTCCTGCCAAGGCAGGAAAAAAAAGCTTTGTGGGAAGCCAAGCATGTAGAGACGTCAATTTGAAAATGAAATAATAAGATTTTACAAACCAGATTATTTAATTTCATGTTCCTCTTTAGATTTATATTCTTTCTATTGCCCACTAGCATTTGTTGAACTCTAGTTTAGCCAGGACATAATGGTGCCAAAGACTCATAAAGCAAGACTGTAAGTCCTGCCACATTTGCCTTTAGGAAGATTCTCTCTACTTAGAAATCCCAGCATATCTTGATTTTGTTACTAATAATTTGGTGATAAATGTTCTGACTTTTGATAAGGTAAAAGTGGTGAGAAATATAGGTAAAGAGTCCATTAGTTGGATCCAATGTAACCCCTCCTTTTAGTCAGTTTTCCTGTTACTGGTACCAAAAGGCCTAATAAGAAAAATTAGAAGATGAAAAGTTTATTTAGTTCATGGCTTTAGAGGTCTCAGTCCACAGACAGCTGACTCCATTGCTCTGGGGCAGAACATTGTGGTGGAAGGGTGTGGTGGAAGAAAGCAGCACAGGGCATGGCTACCAGGAAGCAGAGAGAGCCCCCCTCACCAGGGACAAAGTATAAACCACAAAGGTACACTTCCTCCACTGTCCTACTTCCTTCAGTGACACCTACCTGCCTACAGTTACCATCCAGTTAATCCACACCAGTGGATTAATGTTCTAATTAGGTTAAAACTCTCATAACCCACTCATTTTACCCCTATACTTCCTTGCATTATCTCACACATGAGCTTTTGGGGGACACCTCATATCTAATTGTAACAACCCTGAAGATGAGAATTACTTATAAATGGTTTTATTGGTATGCCTCAAAGTTGGTAGTGAAACTCATTCCAGGAGAAAGTGAGAAGGGTAGTGGGGGCTTATACCTGGCATGCCAGGCAGCAACCCTCGAAGGAGCTTGAAACAGATAAAAAGTCAAAGGAAAAAAATCATGGTGTGAACGCTGAGAAAGCTGAGAAGCAAATGCAGAAATGCAGCCCAAACCAGACAGTTTCATAAGCACCAAGATGTGCCCAAGAGGCCTTGTTTCATTGCTGAGGCTGAGTATACCTCTAGAAACGTCGGCCTTCTGTGGAGTTGGACAGATGATGTACATTCACATCAAGCAGTGGAGAACGTGGGAAATTACTGCTGGAGGATGAGGTTCTTCCACAATCTGAAAGCTTAAAGACTTTCTGTATACAATGCATATATCACTTTTGAAATCAACACAAAAGAGGAAGGAAAGGAGGGGAGGAGGAAAGTGTAGACTCCAGTAAGCTCACTTCAATTCCCCAATAAAGGCTGAGAGTGTTCTCCATGTCAGGATTGCTGTGTTGGAGTCTGAAGTTTACCCTGTTGAGGATTCAAGGTAGGAGTGGTATGAGTCCATGGTCTGAGTGGACCACCCTCTGACGGGAGAGGACATCCTGGTATTGGAGAGGAGGACAGACCTTAGAAATACAATGGAGCCCTGAAGATGTCCTGAGGTAAGAACCAGAAAGAAAATTTCTGTCTTCAGGGACTAGCTCTTTGTTCTTTATACTTACCAGAGTCCCAGTGGCATGTTAGGGATGAGCGTCCTTGTGGGGCAGCTAGACAGTGGTGGCAGCCAGATAGATGATGTCAAGAACACTTGAGGAAGATGAAACAAAGTCCCTTCACTTCCACATGAAGATGAAGTTGTCAGCTCATGAGGACAGTGACGGCTGGCTAGCTAGTCTAATGGACAGATGATTGCCTCATCTCCTCTTCCTGGAAAACAGATATTTGTATTTTGCTCTGACTATTATTATTTATCCTTGCTTCTTCACCACTTGTTAGAGGCAAATAATTTTTTTCTAATTTGGCAAAGAAAAAAACAAACAGCTACATTGCATTTGATGGCATCTCAAGAAAAAAATAAAATAAAAATAAATCCTACCAAGCAAGAGTTGCTATCTTGCCCTACAATATATTTGAAAGCAGAGATGAGAAATTTCCACTATCCTTTAACAATTTCTTTACCCCTAAATGTGCATTTATTAATTCACTTTTCAATTTATTAAGTACCCACCAAGTATCAAGCACAGAGCCTAGTGTCAGAAATTCAAAAATGAGAAGTCCTAATGTCTCCTCGCCAGGAGTTTATATGCACGTGCATGAACTGAAAGTTTTATGATGTTTGCTGGATAGGGAACATCGTAAAATGTTGTGGACCCACAAGGAAAAAAATATCTATGTCTGACTGAGAATCCAGGAAGATTTTCTACCCTGAGATTCATTTTCCATCTCATTATTTTTCAGTAGAAATTTCTAAAAATTTACCTATGGCCCAACCTCTATTGTTAGCACGTGTGTCACTCCTAATCTAAACTTGGCAACTGCTAATGATAAGCTATCTTGACAGCCAGTCCCACCTCAAAATAATATTTCATCCATACTTCCTTTCTCCAGCTCTTCTTCTTGCCTTCACCCCAATGCCCTTTAATGAAAGGATTGTGAGCAGGGTCCATCCTACACACATAAGAAAATTAAAACCTCATATCGGCTGTGTCTCCTCAGCTGTCTCATTGTTTTGATTCACTCAATTTAATTCCAAGTAGGTGGCTAACAAGCTCAGTTTGCCCAGGACCCACGGGTTTTGCAGGACTCAGGACTTGCAGTTTTAAAACAAGAACAGAATCTGGACCATTGGTCACCCCAAGTCAACAGAGCAAGACTGAGTTGTGGTCTTTGGAGGCTCATGTGCTGGACTTCTCTAAGGTGACTTTGTGCGAGTTCATGATTTCCAAAGCAGTAATCTCAGATCAAGGTCTTAACCAAAAGTGGACAAAATAGCAACATTGTCTGCACCTGGGTGGACCTCTTCTACCATTTTGCTTACAGCTGAAAAAATTAAATAAAATTCCTCCAAGTCACGTCCCACCATATTTCTAAATCTAAGTAAACCTCCCTTATCTCCTCCAAGGACAACAATTAGAACTAAGAAACAGATAAGCCCTGAAGTTTGAAGATAAGAGAAATAAGAAATTCCAGTTATTGCCTGAACAATCAGGACCAAAAAGGGTCTTTGGGATATATTGCAACAGATGACTCAAGACCAGACCAGGGTCATTAATGCTAAGTCATTTTGGATTGTCTCCTGTTTTAAATT
This sequence comes from Glaucomys volans, assembly GCA_020662805.1. Classification (NCBI taxonomy): domain Eukaryota; kingdom Metazoa; phylum Chordata; class Mammalia; order Rodentia; family Sciuridae; genus Glaucomys; species Glaucomys volans. Next base: position 559,810 of record JAJEJO010002975.1, read on the forward strand.
AAATATAAAGTTATTCCTGTAGATTCTAATGTTACAGAATCTTAAAAAAAAAAAGTCAACCACTGGGCTGGGTGCAGTGGCACATGCCTATAATCCTAGCAGCTGGTGGTGGGTGGGGGACTGAGGCAGGAGGATCATGAGTTCAAAGCCAGCCTCAGCAAGTGAGGCACTAAGCAACTCAGTGAGACTCTGTCTCTAAATAAAATACAAAAAAAAGGGCTGGGATGTGGCTCAGTGGTCAAGTTCCCCTGAGTTCAATCCCGGGTCTTGCCCCCACAAAAAAAAGTCAACCATTGTTATTCAATGGTTGCTTGGGCAAAAATTTTAAAATCCCTTTGACTGGAAGAAAAATACCTTCAAACTCAAAATGGCAATGCTCTGGACATGGAGTATGTCTCTCATTTTTAACCACTGGCCACCCTATTGAAACAGGCTGGTTTTATCCACTGAGCTACTCCCAAGAAGGAAATTTTCCCATTTTGCTCTTAGGAATTTATGAAGGTCTTAGTACAGAGCCTTCAGCAAATCTTCAGAGGGTTCTATAATTTCTCTGACTTTAAAACCCCCAAGGAGAGACCAGTGGCGATGTGCCCCAAGGGGATGAAAAAAGCTACAAATCCTGAGTATTAGTAGTTTTATCTCATTACCGTACCATTCCCCCCTCACTTTCCCACAGCTGGGTGGTGATTGGGATTTGCAAGTCAGGGCAACTGGGAACACTAAAGCTTGCCATGAGAAGCATGGACAACTCTGATCTCCAGAAAAGCACTATAGGAATCATCTCAGTGTGCAGAGAAAACAAAAGGACACAGGGGGCTTGGTGAGATCGGTGTGACCTTATTATAAAAAGGTTGACAAAGGTAAAAAAACAAACTGAGTTGGAGAAAGATCAGAGATTGAAAGAGGTGCCCCCTCCCCAAATATTGCCTGCATTCTCAATGCACCATTCAGACACCTAAATACCCATCATGGAAAAATACACTGCATGGTAGAGTAAGGGGAAAAGGTCTGTGCTTGGTGGTCTTGGTTCTTCATACTTCCCAGGGCTTCTGCACCCTCAAAATGATAGCTATCTCTCAGGGCAAGAAGCATAAATGACTCTCCACCCAGGTTGCCCCCTACAAGGGGAGGGAGCGTTTGCCCAGAAGGCGGCCCTGGCGGCTGCTGCTGCCTGATGTGGGGGCTCATTAGGACACGGGTCCTCAGTGCTTCTGTGGTGTGGGTTGGCCCATGGTTGGATTTTCCATTCAATCTTTAATTTTTTTTCTCTTCACATTTTCCACACTGCACTAAAATTACTCCCCAGAAAAGCATTTATCTTTCCTACTGCTGCTTCACAGCCTGTCCCCATTAGAAGATTTTCAGGAAGGACTAGCTGAGACCTGTAAAAATATCCACTGACTTTTACAAGTGGAACAACATCACACACACACACACACACACACACACACACAAAAAAAAAAAAAAAGAAATCCTATTTTCTTTCCTCCTCCTTCCCCTGTGCCCCAGCCCGCTGCCCACTCAGCTCATAAACTGTGTAAGAGGATTTCAACATTCCCCACCCTTTTTCTTATTTTTTTTCTTCTACTTTTTTTTTTTTTTTTGGAGTGGGGGGGTTATTTCGAGAAGTTTAATTTCCAGTACCTGTAAGCCGACTTCCAGAAACCGACAAGAAAACTCAGGGTGAGACATCCCAGACAGTCTGGTTTTACAACATGAGTGTGTGTGTGAGTGTGTGTGTGTGTGTGTGTGTGTGTGTACATAAGAACTATTTCCTCCAAGATTTTTCAACTTTTTTTTACTATAAAAAATAACAAATTTTTGTTCATTTGTTTGGGGGTTTTTGTTTGTTTTCATTTTTGTTTTGTTTTGTTATTTTATGCTGTGGTGCTGGGGATCTACCTAGGACCTCATGCATGCTAGGCAAGTACTCTAACACTGAGCTACAACCTCTGGTCCCAAAGTAACAAATTTAAGATAGAATATTTTAAAACACCAAAACAGGAGGGAAAAGAAATCTTTCCCAAGCTAAAAGCCAGAGAATATCAATATTAATATTTTAGTATATCTTTCCATTATCATGTTTCCTTCAGTTATTGATTTTATGTGATGTTTTAGATCTATGATCAGCTCAGTTCAAATGTTTCCTTTCCTGGTAAACCTTTCGTAAGCCTCTTCTAGCTTTCAAGTTGGCTTACCTTCATGATCACACCTATCATAATGAACTGTAAATATTCCTGTGTACACATCTGTGTCATTCACTAGAATAAGAGCTCCTGTTTGGCAGGGATTTTCTTTGGTTCATCTTAGTTACTCTAGGATCTAGCAAATGGCAATAAATTCAACAATCAATGCAAATATTTATTTGCACCCTCCTGATGTCACGAGCAGTCAGCAGACACTAAGCATACATCAGTGAGGCAAACAGACACAGGGGGCGGGGGGTCCAGCCACAGATGTGCAAAGAGGAAAGGTGGAGACATGACCAGAGGAAGGCTTAGAGAAAGGCAAGGACCTAGTCAGGTGGAGCTGTGTGAGTTGTACAGGGGGGAGCCACTGAAGGTTTTAAGCAGACATCACACTTTCCTCAGATGCTGCATAGGAACAGCCTTGGAACCACCCTCCATAAGTGGAAGCAGAGGAAGTACTTCAGAAGCTGATGGTGGCTTGGACTATAGTAAGAAAAGAAGCACTGATGATAAGTAGACTGAATCAAGGTAGTTTTAGAGGTGGGCTAGACAAGAAATTCTAACACATTGACTCTGAAGGTAAGGGAAGAGGAAGGACAGGTTGGCCATCCAGGTTTCTGGATGGAGCTACAGGTGAGTGAAGGCATGATTTAGAGATGGGGAAGACAGGAGTGGAACAGACAGAAGGGGTAGGAATTAAGAGTTCATCCTAGGACATGTTACATTTGAGATGCTTGTGAAATAGTAATGGTCACGTAGAGTAGGCAGTTGGATGCACGGGTCTGAGTTGAGGCTATAAATAAAGAAACCACCAGCAAATAAATGTTATTTAAAGCTATGGGTCAAATTGAGACCACCCACAGAGAGCATGGTGCAAGAATAGAAAAGGACAGTGCATATAGTGCCTGGTAGATGGGGAAAGAAGAGAGGAGACTGGAAAGACAAAGATACCAGGTGAGGGGGAGCTAGATGAGGACAGAAAGCAGAGCCCCTGGGGTGGGGCAGGGGAACCAGGTAGAGGCTGCTGCTTGACCTGAGCAGGGCTGCTGCAGCCTAGCAGTGAAGGGAGAGCCTGAAGGGGAAGAGAGAAGAGAAGGCAGTGCTATAGTGTGAATGTGGTTTGTCTCCCAAATGTCCACATGCTGACAGCTTGGTCCCCAGTGTAACATATTTAGAGGTGGTGAGGACTTTAAGACACAATTAAGCCATGAAGAAGGATTGATGCTTTTCACAAGAACTGGGTGGGAATGAATGAGTTCTCACTTTTGCAAGAATGGATTAGGTCTTGCAAGAGTGAGTTGTTATAAAGAGAGGCCACCCCACAGACTTGGCCTCTTCTACATGCAGCCATTTCTCCTTTTCCTCCATTAATTAAGCAGCATGTGGTTCTCATCAGAGGCCAAGCAGATGCCAATGACACACTGTTGGACCTCCAGAATTGTGAGCTAAATAAACCTCTTTTCTTTATAATTCATCCAACCTCAAGTATTTTGTTATAGCAATATAAAATGAACTAAGACAGGCAATGAGACAGCATGCTCAGGCAACTCTTGCAAGAATTTTAGGCACAAAAGGCAGGGAAATGGTAGCTGGAGATCCTCTAAAGAATCAAGAAAAACATTAGGAATGTTTGCATACTGATGGAAATGAGACCATAGAAAGAGAGAAGTGACAAGATTCGAGATAAAGGGGATAAAGAAGGAAGTAGTCATTGCAGAGGTGTAGGATGACATCCAAAGCATAGGCAGAAGAATCAGCCTTCAGCAGGAGAAGGACATATCAACAGTTGTTTGTGGAAGAAAGAAGAACAGGGTAACTGATTATAGATGTAATAGGAATCAGATCCCAGTCCTCAAAGAAGTGCAAGATGAGGCCATCTGCTGAGAGCAAGGAGGAAAGATGGAGTTGGCATGCCTGGAGGACGTGGAGGAGCCACCCAGCCCAGCTTTGGGGAATCAGGAAGTCTGAACTCCAGTAGATCAGGGCAGAGAGGTGTGTATGACTGCCCCCAGATGAGCTGGAGCAAGGACACGCAAGGGCCAAGGAGGCATTCAGAATGGCTTGAATGTCAAATGTGAGTGTACTGAGCACAGCTGGAGAGGGAAGCAAGGGCTTTTTGTGCTACAATAAGGTGTCTTGGATTTCTCCTGAAGGCAATGGAAAGATACGGGGAGATGGAAAGTGACAGAATCAGACTGGAGTGATTAGAGAAGATTCTAGGTTCTCATGGACAAGGTTGTCAGGAGGAGACTAGAGCAAAAGAGACTAAGCAGAAGGCTGATGTGATGATTGACCTGGGAGTTGATGTAGGCCTGGACTAAAGCCATGGTGACGATGGAGAGAAGTGAGTAGATTCCAGAAATACTTAGGAGGAGCTGACAGAATCTGAATAAAAATCATGTCCTTTTGTAATTTTCTTAAGCAAACATTACTTGATTTTAAAATGCCAGGTGGCTATGTTATTCAGCATGTTAAACTCTGTATCCTTTGGTAGGTCGAACAGTAATAGCCAGGCATCTCTTTAAAAATGACCTGGCTAAGTCATCTCTGTGCTTACCCTGGCTTCTCTGTCTGATCTAGGTACATATCCCCAGTTAAGTGATTTCTTACAGACAAATTAACCTACCAGGGTTGGAAGGCACCTAGTTCCAGTGTTCCTATGCCAAGGGGGCTGACCAGTAGAGATGCCACCTAGGAACAGGATCACACAGTATAGTAAAACCTCAGTGGTATGTTGCATACATAAAGGGCAGAAGGTCACGCCATCCTCTCATTTGTATCATTTGATCCTGTCCACCCGGAGTCATGGGAAAAACAGGATTAATTTATTTCAGTGTTACAGAGAATGATACTGAAACATCAGAGGCCAAGTGAATTCTGTAAGGTCCCAAAGCAAGATAAATGGAAGGGTCCAAAGCAAAGCCTGGAGTCTTTTTGAGTGCTGGTCCTCGGTGCTATCTGTCACCTGGCCTTGTATATCACAAGGAGCAAGTTTCTGGATTTTAGAGCATAGCCTTTAATGTCTTCCCCTGCGGGGAAGCTGTGAGAGTGTGTGGATTCTCAGAACATGTGTTCTCACTTAAGAACTCTCAAACGGTACAGCTGGAAAGGCCTCAAGACCTCAGTGGCTCCTGGCCCACACCCACATCATCAAAAAGCACTCATCCAGTGTCTTCCTAGGCCATTCACTATCCTCTAACGGAAAGAATTTATTTTCAAGGGATAAATTGATTATTTTCCCTGACTTACCCATTAGGTTGGGTAAGTCAAAGCATTATTCTATAATTTTCATCTGTGGCCTCCAATTTCAGTATCACTCATGCAAATAGCTCCCCCAAGAAGAAATAACAAGCCCTGCCCTCCTCCCTCCTCTCTAACATGAGGTTCATGGGACCACTCAACACTAGGCCCCAAAATAATTTTTCTCCTACCTTGATTCTCTTCTACTTTCATTGGAAAATAATCATAAGGGCCCCTCTTTGTCCTTGTATTCTCTTGTTTCTTCTTTTCATGATTTTTTTTTCTTTTCTTTCTTTTTTTTTTTTTTTTTTTTTTTCTGAGTGGTGGTAAGGAATGGTTAGAAGGGGTCAGAATTGAAAAGACAGGATTCAAAGAAGTGCAGGAGCAGGGAAGCATAGACGGAGGGAGCCCAGGAGAAGGCACACGTGGGAGAAGCAGAGTGGAGCCCAGCCACCAAGCACCCAGTTACATTAGTGGCCGTGACACCTCCAAACAAGGAGAAAATGATTCCATACAAACAGCTTTTGAAATTATGATGATCTCAAAGTAAACTCAAAGTAAATGAGACAAGTTTTTGTTTGTTTGTTTTCATGAGATTGGGGTTGAAGGTTTCATCCAGTGGTGGAATGGTTGGTTGCCTAGCATGCACCAGGTCCTGAGTTCAATTTCACAGCACTGTTAAATAAATAAATGAAAATTTAAAAAATAAAAGTTAAGATTGCAGGACTTAACAAGAATACCATCATCAAAATAGAGGCTCAAAGACGTTGGGGAGATCCACTCTACAGAACCCCCAGGAGCAATGCCAGGCAGAAGGAGAAGGAAGAAGGTGTAGGGAAACTCCGACAAAGGGCCAGGTCTCTGAGAGCAAGGGGAAAGCCAGTCTGGAGAGCCAGGATAGGAGGGAAGTGACAGTTAAGAGCAGGACCAGAACAAGCAGCCCAGAGCAGGGTGAGACAAAGACCAGAGTGGAGCTTGGCACATGGGAATGGAGTCAAAAAAACTTGGTGTGACTCCTGTGGACCATCTTATAGGCACAGGATGCCAACACCAACCTTCACTGACTCAACCCCCTGTCTAACATGGGTTTAATGCCTCTCTGTTACATAAGCATGCAGTTGTGTTTTGTAAATTCCCTACCAGAGAAAGTCTCTTATAAATTTATATACATACACACAAACATGCACACACATCAGAGCTTACCAAACACTAAGAAAAAAAAGAGCAAGATCCTGAAATATTCTATTTAAATTTATAGCCTGTCAATTATTCTCCATGTATGTTCTCTCTTCATTTTTGAAGTTAAAATAGCAGTGGTAGTTTTCCTACCTGCTCATTTCTTGGTGAATGTCCATTGTTCAAGTCATTTTAAATGTTTCTCTGTTCAAATAAACAGACTTCTCTCACTGCTTTTTTATTGCCATCTGTGCATTGGCTTAATCAAACCCAAGAAAACTTTCTTCTTAAGGGATTGCAAGACCATAGCTCAAAGAGGCATAAACAATAAGGAGTATGTTTTGGGTCATATTGTACACAGGCTCATTAGAGGACATCTCCAAAACTGGTTGGTTCGAAGGAACATCAGCCTCAGGGACATGGACTTCTTTGTGGCTCTGCTGTCCCCAGCATGCTGGCCTCCATCACCCAGTTCTCCACATAGGTTCAAGATGGCTACCTCCAAGTTCCCAGGATCACCTGACATGACCACCTTCAGTACAAGAGGGAACGTGTTTTCCTCTATTTCTCTTTGTAAGAGTCATACCCCCAAATCCCCTATATCAGGATTTTAGCAGGGGAATTGCTGGCACACTTACAGAATATAATCAAAGTAAATTTAATAGGAACTGTTTAACGACTATGGAGTTAAGAGGACTAACTAGGGATGGGTGAGGTGCCAAGGATTCTAGCAGGAAGCCATTATTACTTCCAGTTTTTCTTTGATTCTTTATCCCTGCCCCCTGGTGCTAGAGATTGAACCCAGGGCCCCCTACAGTTCATAAGTGTACATTTATAAGTACTTCCAGTCTTGAAGTGGCAAGAAGAATAAAGTTTCCACCCCTCATGAAAAGAACTATAGCTGAGGAAGGGCTTGCTCCGCTGGAGAACTGCACCTTAGAGGAACAGGGCTGCTGTTAAGGTTGCACCTGGGAGAAAAGGAAGAGTGGAGAGGGTAATAGATATTCTCACCTCCTACCATCATCTCCAAGCCCAGTGGAAAACCAGAGACAAGGAAGTCTTTGTAGCCCAGTCCTTAGAAGTTCACCTCCTGCAGCTCAGAGAAATGCAGAGAAGACAGAGTGGTTCTGAATGGAGAGGGGCAAATGGAAATGACCAGCATATCTCCCTCTGCCCAGGGCTATCCAGAAAAAGATGGTGTGCCTACCTTTAAACCAATTGATGGCTTAAAGCCTGAGACTACAGTGGAATGATTCAACTTCACCTCACACAGCAGAGGGGTAGACCCCCAAGTATAAGTGGAGTTTTGCCAAAAGGAAAGGAGAGAATACTGTCTGTCACAGTAAACATTTCTAGAAAAAAAATACAGGTTTAACTATTTTTAGAAACTGTTCTGACCTGGGAAATTTTTATTTTTAGAAATTGAAAACCTTAAGCAAGCATTCAAATATGTATATTTGGGAATTCACTAGTGACACCTAAAAGTTTGGGAATAGCTTTTACACACTTATAAAGAGAAAAGACTATTTAGTTTTATTAAGATTGGGGGACTAGATTTAAAAGGGGTCTGGAGCCCAAAGCCTACAAAATATAGATCCACCATATCAAACGTCATCGAGAAGGTAAGGAGGCCCATCACCTGTTAACACCATTCTCTCTAGAATGTTCTCCAGTGCTTTGTCTGCTAGAGTGGTAAGTGGCTCACAGGGCAGTGACTCTGGAAAGAATTAACCATTTCCTCTAGTGCAGAGAAATACATCACAATGCACTGAGCTACATCCCAGCCCTGATTGTTAACCTCTTTGTTGTTGTTGTTACTGTTTCTTTTTCTTTTTTGTAGTACTGGGAACTGAACCCAGGGCCTCTTGCATGCTTCCTAAGCACTCTACCACTGAGCTACATTCCTAGGTATTTTTTCTTTTTATTCTTTTTCTTCCTTCCTTCCTCTTTTTCTTCCTTCCTTCCTTCTTTCCCTTCTTTCTTTCTTTCTTTCTTTCTTTCTTTCTTTCTTTTTCTTTCTTTTTCTCTCTCTTTCTTTCTCTCTCTTTCTCTCTCTCTCTTTCTTTCCTTCTTTCTTCTTTCTTTCCTTCTTTCTTTCATTCTTTCTTTCTCCCCTTCTTGACAGGGCCTCACTAAGTTGCCCAGGCTGGCCTTGACCTTGGATAAGACCATTTAATTGCCTCTGGCAAAGTATTTTAAATTTTTGTCTTCTGTTTCCAAAATGCAGATGTTATAGAGGCAACATGCTGCCATCTAGATTTCCCTCATTAGTGTTAAACTTCCAGTTGACTTTCACACATTTCTAGTGTGAAAAATGAGAGTGTTGCATGAGACAAAGGTCAAAAATAGAAATCTAAAAGTAAACATTTGTTGAATTTCAACAATATCAAGACCTAGGAACCAAAAAGCAAAGGAGGAGATACCAGACTTCTGGCTCAATGGAGGGTAAGAAAACAGTCACATAAACAGCTTGGTATGAATTATATCTGGAGAGGTTTCCTCGTGTGTGTGGTGACGGATGTGTTCTAATTAAAGGGGAAACAGCAGCTAACATCTCAGTGCAGAAGAATTACAGATCTTTGGCTCAGCCTTCTTGTGATAGTTATTTGTTAATTCAAATAAAGTCCTTAGTTTTGACAGCAAATGATTATACAAAATCATAAAGATTCCAAAATATTCCCTCAATCTACAAACATAGATGATGACATTCAGTATTCCCATTTACTCACACACACTTGTATTTGTAAGGAAGGCAGAGTAGTTTGATCATAGTTCTATATTAGAAATAAAGAAACTGGCAAATTTGCCAGTCGCATCTCTCAGGTCCAGTATTAAGCTCCAGCCAATACGCATCATCCCACTTGTACAAACAATCTAAGGACTAAGGAAGTATTAAGATAATGAGTGAAAAAGAAAATATTATTTGGAAGCAGTGAGAGTAGATGTGTGGGAAGAAATGGTCCTTAGGAAGGTGTTTTAGTCAGCGTTTCTGCTGCTGTGACTAAATGATCTGACCAGCACAATTATAGAGGAGGAAAGGTTTATTGGAGGGTTCACAGTTTCAGAGGTATTAGTCCATAGAAAGCTGGCTCCATTCCTTGGGGCTCTGGGTGAGGCAGAAGATCATGGCGGAAGAACATGGCAGAGGGAAGCAGCTCACATCATCAGGAAGCAGAGACAGAAAGAGGCACTCCACTGCCCAGATACAAAATATATACCCCAAAGTCACGCCCCAATTCCCACCTCCTCTAGCCATACCCTACTACTTCAATTGATCCCACCAGGGATTAATTCACTGATTGGGTTAAGACTCTTACAACCCAATCATTTCTCCTCTGAACCTTCTTACATTGTCTCATATGTGAGCTTTTGGAGGACACCTCACGTCCAAACCATAGCAGAAGGAATCTGATGATTGAAGGAAATGGTGATAAAACACAGAAGGTTGGAAAATCATCTAATAATATTTAGCATCAAGAGAAGAACAAGAGGGCCAGAAAAGTTAAAAATGTGAGGTTAGCTGAAGAGTAAGGCCTGGGACAACTGGGTAATAAAGAAAACAGGAGAATACTGGTGGATGAAGATGCAACAAATCTCAAAGACCATGACTTGAAGTTTTGAAAGGAAAATGGTAAATAAAAAGAAATAGACAATGAGAAGTAAATGAAAGAATCTTAGGTAAATGATTACGTCCTTTGTATAAAAGTTATTTTAGAGAACAGATTTCATCCACTAAGTGACAGGATGAAGAAAGAGAAAGAAGGGCTGGAGATGCCGCTCACTGGTAGAACTCTTGACTCACATACCAAGAGCCCTGAGTTCCATCCCCAGCAAGAGTGGGTAGGGGAGAAAGAGAGAAAAGGAAAGGAAAAAATATAAAGAAACAAAGAAGAGCTGCCACCTTCACCCTTCTCTCAAGTCAGGCATTGTAATAAACCATGGGACTTCTTCTGGGAGTCCAAAGAATGGAGCTATTGTAAAGGATCTCAAATTTTCGGGGGCGGCGGGGAATGGTAGTCCCCATGAGGCTGTTGTCTGAACATAGTGAACATCTGAGGTCATGGTGCACACATCGTACAGGAAGTCAGAAGGGCAAGGAGGGTTGAAATGGAAGGCAAAAGGTGTATCCATTACCATCTTTAATATTGAGTGACAATACAGCATTCAAGAGGAAGTGGCTCAGCCATGGAAGGGGCTTCATCTAAATGTGAGACCAGTTTGGTTTTGCTGCCCTTGAATTAGCTACTTCAGAAATATAAAAAGCAAATTCCATAACAAGCAAGAAAAGTCTGTGTGCAATTCACAGAACACTAACCTAACTCTGAGAAGGAAATTGGGTAGATGCTTACATTTAAAACAAAAATTTTGCATCTGTAATTAACTTAGATTTATCTTCAATTTAGTTTTCCTGTTCAACTTCCAGAATATTTTAACTGTAAAAGGCCCTGAATAGAAAAACTGTAATAAGACAATCTGGTACTACTTTGTGAATCAACTTTTTAAATGGGCATAAACATTTCCATGTGTTAGCATGCCTTTGCTAGCCGTTTACTGCATCCTACCGCCTTCCTCTGTGGCTAAACAGACTCCTGCCAGCTGACTACAGCTTTGTGTCAGTTGGATCCTAAGGAAAGAAGACAGTGAAGTTGAGTTAAAAGTGGGAAAGATTGGGGAGAAGGAGTAATGTTCAGGAAAAACATTTGAGGAAAAGATACCTGGGCAAGGAAAACCTTTAAACCATAGTGCAGATCTGACACTTTAAAAGGGAAAAAGAGCAGTGCTATGTTTAAACATTTCCCCCAAATTTCAAGTATTGGAAACTTAATCCCTCAAGTCATATGTTAATGGTGTGAGGTGAGACCTTGGGGAGGTGGTTGGATCATGGGGGCTCTGCCCTCATGAATGGTTTAATCTATTCATGGATTAATGGGTTATGGAGGCAGTGGCTTTGTTATAGTAGTGAACTTTCTCTGATATGCTTGCTGTGTCTCAATATGCTGCGGGTCACCTCAGGAAATCTGCAGAGTCCCCACCAATAAGATGTGGCCCCTTGACCTTGGACTCCTCAGTCTCCAGAACTGTAAGAAATGAATTTCATTTCTTTATAAATTATCCAGTTTCAGGTATTTTGTTGTAGCAACAGAAAACAAACTAAGACAGGGAGGAAAAGATCAAATAAAAAGAGAGAGAGCCTCAGATTATGATGGGCCTAACAAAGATTACACCAACCTGCTTGGAAGCTGTAGAGCAAAGATTGTCAATTACAGGAACCTGGTGTTAGGCAGACATGGCCTCAGTACCATCCCTGTACTCAGTTATTGCCTGGGAGCTGCCCAGGAAAAGTGTGATCTTGGATTAAAAGCAGAACCTAATGGTCACAGTGGTCTAAGAAGTACCAGGGGGTACCTGAATCATTCACCTGTGTTATACACTTACTCCTCCCTCCTCTGTTGGGTAACAGCAGTTCCACCTCTCTCTTTTGTTAGGCCTCAATTATCCCTGTCAAGATGCTGAGTCCTTTTTTTTTTGTCCAGGCAGCAACCATAGCTTCTAGTTCAATACTAAAATTGATGTCAGGCAGAGTGGCACACGTCTTTAATTCCAGCAAGGCAGAAGACTGAGGGCAGAAGAATGGCAAGTTCAAGGCCAGCCTTACCAACTTAATGAGAACCTGTCTCAAAATAAAAAATAAAAAGAACTGGGGATATAACTGAGTGGTAGAGTGTCCCTGAGTTCAAACCCTAGTACTGTGAAAAATTATAATACAATTACTAAGCACAGATATGAGAAGATAAGAAACACAAAGTACTCTATTACGTCATTGTAAAAATAAGCAGAGTCATTCTCACACCACCCTTGGTTCCTGAACTAATAGATCCTTCCTCTTGGGAACACAACATCCCCATAAAGTTTTCCGATTCATAGGTCCTGGTATTCCCTGTAAGGAGTGCAGTCCATCCTCTCAGAGCATGGCCTCAACTGGGTGCTCCAGGCAGCAGCTTCAGGATGGCATGGCATGTGGTACTGTCAGTGCATCCTTTGTCATGAACCCACCCACCTCTGCACCTTCTTTACTCTGAAGGTGTTCTCTATGGATATTATGCTGCATGGAATTCCATGCTTGTGATTCACCAGGTAGTGGTGCCAACTGAAGCTGTACAAACAGGAAAGGCAAATCTCCAAAATATATGTCTATTTCGAATGATTGGACCTTCCAGGAAAGAAGGAGGATAATGCAGTCTACTTGTCACTGAGAGACTGGTTGGTCTTCTCAAGGAATGTGCCACTCTGGGGGCTGAGCCTAGGCCTCTGCTACTGACACAGACAGCTGAACGGAGATCAACCTTAGGAAGTGAGAGTCCATGATATTGGGCCTATGTGTGTCCTTCATCTCTACCACCATGGCTGCTCCATCCATGTACTCATCCTGCAGGGATTGTGGTGGCTGATGACAAAGGTAGAGTAATAGCAACTGGCCTTTTTGTCCACTTGATTGTTCAGTGTCCCTTTAATGGTGGCTGCTAACATGTGATGCAAAGCTCTTCAGACTTCATGCCTATTCTACTGGGCCCATCAACATACCTCTCCCCAGACTTCCTTGTCTGTGCTCATGAGTCCGTACATGTCTTCAGCTTGGGACACCTCTCCTTCCACACAACGTGGAAGGACAGATGTACTGCTTAAAGCTCTTACCCACATACATTTCAGTTCGCACCTACATACTAAGTCAACACATCTAGAAACCAAGTCTGGATTTCTTCCTCTTCCTTTAGTTTGGTCATATGACTCTGTATTAGTCAGGATTCTCCAACAAAACAGATTCACACACACACACACACACACACACACACACACACACACCAGGATCCTATTGGTTTTTTATGGGTGTATGGGTGTGAGAGAAAAAGAGACAGAGATGGAAACCAAAAGAGTTTGGTTTATTTTAAGGAATTGGCTCATGTAATTATAGGGATTGCAAGGCCAAAATTTTCAAGGTAGGTTGAAAGGGTGGAGGCCCAGGAAGAGTTGATATCATCATAGCTCAAGGCTGCAATCTATCTGGAGGTAGAAGTCCCTCTTCCTCTGCAGATCCGTCTTTTCTTCTCTTAAGGTCTTCAATTGATTGGGTGAAGTCCACTTACATTATGGAGGACAATCTGCTTTACTCAAAGTCTATTTAAATGTTAAAATACCTTTAAAACAACATTGAGACTAACTTTTACCCAAACATTTAGCTATTCAGGGGGAACTAAGCAAAGGGCATTGATGAGGTCATGGTGGGCGATATGGGGTTGGACCATCTGCTTGTACAATTTTCTAGTGTCCTCTGTTCTTACACAGACTTAAATCTTTTCCATCTTTTGATGGCTGCTGCTAGGCTCACTCAATTTCACAACTTGGTGGGTCTGGTGGAAACTCCTTCACACTGGGCAGCTTTAGACATGCTTACTGAGCAACCCATGGTTAGGAATCTGTCTGCCAGCACAATAGGCACTGTTTTAAAAAAGAATATAGTTCTCTGTTGGAGATGGCATGGCCTTGCTCCAGAGCCCTGGGGGCCTACCGTGTGGTTCTCCCACCTGGACTTGCTGGCACTGCTCCTTTTCCCACCATGGACTCCACAACAAAACACGTTCTTCTGGCCCTTGAAGCCTGAGCAACAGGGCCACTTGTACACCAGCCTGAACCTACTCTAGAGCCTTTCCTGCTCCAGGCCCCACTCAGAGCTGAGAGTATTTCTGCCACCTGCCATTTGGGCCACAACAGCATTTCCAGGTGTGGAATGTGTTATCTACTGAATAGGGTATCGGGCAATATGCTTCCTTCTTTTTTCCTTTTTTTGGGAGTAAGGAATGCAAGATATAGCCATTCCATGTGAATATTGCCTGTTTCTGACCCTCTTTAAGACAGAAGGCATTTGTGATCAATAATTGCACATGAGGTCCCCAAGGCCATATTATTCTTTTGTAGCAAAGCTACCCAATCTGACAGAGTACCTGTGATGGGAACTATGAGATGGTTCCAGGACCTGGCCTGGTCCCATCACCCCCACTGTCACTAGGCTGCCCCTACTCCTGCAAAATCTAACTACCCTTGCCCTGCCTCAGTCCATTTCAGACCTTCCCAGGTGCTTCCCCCTCTGCAGGTTTTCAGCCCTGGTGTCCTCCATGAGCCTCTCAACAGGTGGGACCCCGTTTCTCTAGTTTCAACACAGGTAGGAACAAAGGACCCTCGTATGTCAGCCCTTGTTCTAGATGTCCTGCAGTACCTGGACTAAATCAGGCAACCATCCCTGTCCTTTAGCCCTGTGTAGTCCATATTCCCAAGTGCTGATGGGGAAGGGAGTGAGGAAGGAGACACACAATCAATATATGAAATATATAGCATATTAGCAGAAAGGAAAGTCAATGATAGAAGAATGGGAGTATGAAGAGGGGCGGGCTAGTGGGCAAGGCTTCAAGTTGCTAAATGAAATTGGGGAGGTCAGGACACACTTTCGGGAGAAAGTGACATTGAGCAAAAACACAGAAGGAAATAAAGAGTTGGTCAAATTCATCGGGAGAAAGGTGGGAGAATCCCAAGCAGAAGAAATAGCTAAGAAAAATGCTGTAGGAAGAAATGGGCCTAGTGTGGAAAGCTAGGGTGGGAGAGGAAGAGGAAGGGCCAAGGGCCAGGGAGGAATCACAGCTTCCATGAGTGACATGGAAGTCACCACAGGGTTTGAGTAGAGGGGTGATATAACTGGACTCGACCTTGAAAGTCCGCAGGTTGCCAGGCTGAGGAGAAGTAGTCAGGGAGACTAGTTAGGAGGTTGCACTAACCTAGGTAAGAGATGATAGAGACTCATACCAGGTGGCAGCAGCAGAAGGGAGAGAATTGATCACATTGAGCGTGTATTTTTTCAATTAATTTTTATTGATGCCTTATAATTTTACATAATATTGGGATTCATTGTGATATAGCATTACAGGCACATAATATCATTTGGTGGATTTCATTCCCTAGTACCTCCCCTTTCCCTGCCTTCCTCCCTCCTCCTGATACCCATCAGGATATATTTTAAATCACTAGAGCCAAGTTGATTTCCTGATGGATTGGATGTGACTGTGAGAGCAGGTAAAAAGGCAAAAATGAAACCATTTCTCTTACCCTGCGGGGATAATGGGAGGGATTTTAAAAACATTTTAATATTGTTTGTGCAAGTCCATATATAAGCATTATTGAAAAGTCCAATTTTGCTTGAGTTTTATAGCTCTTGGCTCATTTTAGTAAGCCATCTAGATCAGAAAACAGTTTTATCTAATCCTTGGAGCTCGCATAGGTTTTGATGACATTGACTGAACATAAAGCCAAAATGCAGGTTGAAAGTTAGAAGTATTACTATTGAACCTTTTTTACTATATCCTTGATCTCAATAATTAATGCATTTGTGACCAAACTAATGAAAGTTAATGGGCTTGTTTTGTTGTTTGTTTTGTTTTGAGGGCTAACTACATTGCAGTCCCTGGGCTAAGTCCTTTACATTTGTGCCCATGCCCTTTACCTGTCCTTGGTCCCCCCTCACACCCACATTCCCATGCCATTAATGTCTGTCTCTATTTTAAAATTTTTTCCCACCATTTTCCAACTCCTAAAACACTGTGAAACTCCACTGTGCCTTAACCTGGTTCATTAACAGCAAAATATACACACCACATCTAATCTCCAAATACCCCTCTTCTTTTTCTGACAAAAAACAACTCTTCCCAGAGGACACTGCTTGGCCTCCCCTCTCACACGATGATTGCTTTTCACTTGAGGCTCTCATAGCACCGGACCTGGAGGTGAGTGAGGAGGAGCCGCACTAGATCCTCTTTACTTCCAGATTCTACTCCCTCCCTTTTATGTTGGGTCTCATGTCATGTGTATCAACCCTCCTTCTCATTGTTCCTCACTTTTTCAACCATATCAGCTCTCTGCCAGCTGGGACCTTCTCCAACACGTCTTCTCTATTTTCTCAGCATTTTCAATAAACAGATAATAATTCTTCTAATGCTCCAACTTCTATTTCATTAACTGCTGTCCTCCAGTCATCTTGACCTATACCTTCACTCACTTCTTTGACCAGATCTAGATCTTGCCATGACCAATCGCTGCAGTCTTTTGGTCCACCTCCGTGGACCAGAGGATCCCAAGGCTCTGTAACTGGTCTTTTCATCTGTCCCTGAAGGAGGTGGAAACTTCCAACCCAATGGAGGAAAAAGGAAACAGGCTCTGACCTTTCACAATTTCCCTTATCTGCCAAAGTTTCCCTGCCTGCCAAAAGTAAACCCACCAAAAGTATCTGACAAACTCCTCCCATGGCCCTGCTGAACCCTATGAAACTCAGACCCTTCTTGTAGCCAATCGCCATTTTCCTCTTGAAAAGGTGCCCCCACCTCCTAATAAACCATAGATGATCCACTGAGGTCCATCTCTGTTTCTTTTTCTTTTTGTATTCTCTTTCATTTACTTTCAGTCTCTATCTGTTCTCTTAGAAATCTTTCTTTTTTCTTTTACCTTCTTTGTTTCTTTAATAGCATTCAGTATCTTCCAATGTTCTATATAATGTATTTGTTTATTATGTTTATTATTAATTATGTTTATTATTTATTATGTTTATTGGTCATTTGTTTCATCATCTTCCCAGCAGAGATAGTTCTTAGCACCAAATCTGTTATGTTGAGGTTACCATGCTAGCCAAATTTTTAAAAAATGCAGTTTTTTGTTTGTTTTGGTGCTCCAATTTTTGCAGTTTTATTTATTCTTTTATTTCCTTATTTATTTATTTTTTAGTGCTCCAATCTGAAGACTGTGATAATATATCACTGGACTCAAGGACAGGTCTTGACCATGAGGAGCAGCAGCAATACATTGGAGCAAGGGCAGATGAGTAGGGGAAAAAAGAATAGAATGCATGAGAGAAAGGGCTTTGGAAGGCCAGTCCAGAGTGGATCATGTTCAGAATGAAAGATGACCTAACCAGAACAGAGAAGCAGCATTTGGTGTGAATCTCTGCACCCCACGCCCTGAGGAACAGGGGGTTCTTTCTATAAATGGGCTGACTGTAAGCGCACTCTTTCTAGATGTGATAAGACATCAAATCAGGGTGACCCTCTTGTAAAATCAAATATAAGGAAGAGAGCCAATTTTAATATCAGCAACCAATTTTAGTGCATTTTGGATTCAACAAAATGTGTAAAGGATCTACTATGTACAAAGCATTGTGGCCACACAACGTAGGATTTGAAACCAAATAAGAAATCATGTTACCCTAAAGATTAAAAATATAGTAGAGGGAGAAGACAAACTTTAGATGCAAAGTAGAAAATTGCTGTAATTGAGGTATAAGCAAATGGAGTAAAAGAAAAAAATGAAAGAAACAAAGAAAGAGAGAGGAAGGAAGGAAGGAAGGAAGGAAGGAAGGAAGGAAGGAAGGAAGGAAGGAAGGAAGGAAGGAAGGAAAGAAGGAAGGAAGGAAGGAAGGAAGGGAGGGGATGGAAGGAATGGTCTGTTCTGCAAAGGAAGGACCAATTAATTCCCAGCAGCAGTCTGTCCTGACTTCAGGCAAAAATACTTTCTCTAGCCCCCTAGAGAAACAAAACCTACAAAATAACAGGCACAAAGCACAGATTCTGAGTGATCTGCTGAAGTGGAGATGAGTCAAGCTGAGGTGGATCCCATAACAGGAATTTGTCTGCTGATTCATCCTAGTATGAAGAGCTCTTTAAGAAATCCCATTTATTCTCTGACAATGGAAGTGTTGGGAGTAACAAGGGAGAACTCCTGAAAAGACTGGGGATTAGAGCAGGAGTACCTAAGTCCATCTGTACCTCCATAAGTGGAGAGGATCCAGCTGTGTCTGGCTTCAGGGATGGGACCTCATGCTTTTTTATTATTATTATTATTTGTTCTTATCAACTATATATGACAATAGAATGCATTTTAACACATAATACATAAATGGAGTATAATTTCTCATTCTTCTACATGATGAAGATTCACGCCAGTCATGTAGTCATATATGTACATATGGTGATAATGTCACATTAATTTTACTATACTTCTTACCCCCATACTCCTTCTACTCACTCCCCTCTACCTAATAAAGTGACCCTATTCTTCCCTAGCCCCGCCCCCCATCCCATTATTGTGAATTAGCATCCAAATATCAGAGAAAACATTCAGCCTTTAGTTTTTTTGGAATTGGCTTATTTCACTTACTGTGATATTCTCCAGCTCCATCCACTTACCTGCAAATGCCATAATTTCATTCTTTTTTAAGGCTGAGTAATATTCTATAGTGTATATATACCACAGTTTCTTTATCCATTCATTTGTTGAAGGACATCTAGGTTGGTTCCATAGTTTAGCTATTGTGAGTTGAGTTGCTTTAAACATTGATGTAGCTGTATTACTGTAATATGCTGATTTTAAGTCCTTTGGGTATAAACCGAGGAGAGAGACAGCTGGGTCAAATGGTGATTCCATTCCAAGTTTTCTGAGGAATCTTCATAATGCTTTCCATATGGATGCACCAATTTGCAGTTCCACCAGCAATGTATGAATGTACCTTTTACCCACATCCTCACCAATATTTATTGTTACTTGTATTCTTGATGATTGCCATTCTGATTGGAGTGAGACGAAATCTTAGAGTAGTTTTGATTTGCATTTCTCTAATTGCTAGAAATGTTGAACATTTTTTCATGTATTTATTGATCAATTGTATTTCTTCTTCTGTGAAGCGTCTGTTTAGTTCCTTAGCCCATTTATTGATTGGGTTATTTGGGTTTTTTTGGTGTTAAGTGTTTTGAGTTCTTTACATATCCTGGAGCTTAGTGCCCTATCTGAGGTGCATGTGGTAAAGATTTTCTCCCATTCTGTAAGCTCTCTCTTCACGTAATTGATTGTTTCCTTTGCTGAGAAGAAACTTTTTAGTTCGAATCCATCCCACTTATTGGTTCTTGATTTTACTCTTGTGCTTTAGGGGTCTTGTTAAGGAAGTCATGAGCCTCAGACTTGGAAGGAATGATTTTGTGTTCTACAGCATAGCTCAGGCTGTTGTACTTAATATAAAAAGGACAATGTTTTTAAAAACTTATATTCTTAAATACTAAAAGCAGACACTAGCAACAATCTATGTATATGATTTTTAGAATAGTTGATAGTTGGCCTTCTTTTTAAGGTAGGTTAATTTTTTATCATAACATATATGAATAATTCATTCTGGAAATATGGATATTACTTTTCAAACCAAATTTTTTTAAAAGGAAGACAATATAGCCAGGCATGGTGGCACACGCCTGAAATCCCAGCACTTGGGAGGCTGAGGCAGGAGGATCGTGAGTTCAAAGTCAGCCTCAGCAACTTAACGAGGCCCTAAGCAACTCAGTGAGACCCTGTCTCTAAATAAAATACAAAATAGGGCTGGGGATGTGGCTCAGTGGTGGAGTGCCCCTGGGTTCAATTCCCAGTACCAAAAAAAAAAAAAAATAGGAAGACAATATGATTTGTTTGCTATTTGGGGTTTTTGTTGTTTGTTGTTGTTGTTGTTGTTGTTTTTATTTTGTTTTGTACCAGGATTGAACCAGGGGTGTTTAACCACTGATCCACATCTCTAGCCTTATTTTTTTATTTTGAGACAGTGTCTCACTATGTTTCTTAGGGCCTTGCTAAATTGCTGAGACTGGCTTTGAACTTGAGACTCTTCTGTACTGGCCTTCCAAACTGCTGGGATTAAGGCTATGCGCCACCATGCCCTGCTATCAATGTGATTTTTTTTTAAGTTTTGTTTTATATTATCACCCAAAACAGTTTGCTAAAGACTTTATGTAGTTTTGTCTAATGATTATATTCATGTATATATATTGACAATTTAGTATATACCATTCATTTGAAACCAGATACATCTACTTTATGATACCATATGCATTACCTGATGGACTAATGTTTATTTTAGGACATTTAAGTGTTAATAACACAAAGCACAGGTCCAGTTTTCACACAATATTGGATTTTTATGACAAATATGCATTGTGTGCTTACATAGGAGCAGGCAGAGGACCATCCCCCCCAACACACACACACACACACACACACACACACACACACCCACACACACCTTACAGGATAAAGTAGTAAATGGGAAATAGCACAAAAAATATGGAAGCACCACAGACGTCTTATTATTCCTTTTAAGCTTTTAAGAAATTCCCTCCTAATATCTATAGCTAGTTTTCCTTAAAGGCTTTTATCTAAAGGAATGCATGATCAGCAATTTTTTGACAAAGATGGTTCAGTTTATACACAGTCATCTCAAGATTGTACACATATTTGCTTTGACTAACCTCAGAAATTCAAGCAAAACAAAGTTACAGTAGGTATATAAACAAGAAGGTCACAAGGTTAATGCTTGACGCTAAGGCTAATGACTTTCTTCTACCACTCAATAGCATGCAAAAGCAGTAGGATGTATTACCAAGAAAGGACAGAAGCTAAACACTGAACTACCCACAATCGACCTGGAGCTTTCAGCTGCTGAGAAATTATTTAATCATTAAGGGGAAAAAATCCACCAAAATAAAGCTGGTAAATAATCTCCATTTTAACCCAGTGAACTCTGCCCAGGCCCAACAGAAGATGTCAGAGGTATTGATCCTTTCCAACTTTTGAATTTAAAAAAAAACAACTAACATTTTAAAACTCATTTTATGAAATAAAAATAATATTTTAATGGATCTGTAAGAATGTACTTTAAAATTTATCAGATATTTCTCAAATCCGGTAATGATGGGGGGAGGGGGGGACTCTGAATGCATCATACGTAATTCAGGGGATATTTTTAAATACTGACATCTGAGGTGTAGAAACACATTTCCAAAAGTAAACTTTGGATCGGGGATATCTGTGTGTCCATCCTGCATGTCCATGTCCAGATTGGGCTGTCTAGAGGGCCAGGGTCTCTCTTTGAGATCCCACAGCACCCGACAGGGTGCAAACATGGAAAAAAGCAGAGTTTTGCACTGCATTTGAACAAAATAGGTAAGTTAAGGTTGAATCCTGACTCTCACTGACAGTCAGTGTGAGCGCTCATCACTTGGCTTTTGTCTTAAACTTGAAGTCAGAACTCCCCATCTGGAGGATTGAGAAAGTAATTTTACACAGCAGGGTCATGGTTATGTAGCATTCCACAAACAGGAAGGGTAGCACCAGTCCATCAAAGCCCATGTGTATTAGGGATACTTTGATGCTAGGGTGCAGGGGACCAGCTCTCCTGTCCCTTCCTTCAGTGAGACAAAACACAATGTGCACCTTTGAAAATGTGTGCAGAGGGCTGGGAAAGGAGCTCAGTAGTAGAATACTTGCCTAGCGTGTGAGGCCCTGGTTCCGTCCCCAGCATGGGGGTGGGGAGAATGTTTGCAGGGACAAGTGCAGACTCGCTGATAAACAAGCCCCAGATTTAGTGGACATGGTTTACAAAGGTCCCCAGTTCCGGCAGTAAGTCATTCCACATTTCCCCGAGCAGCTTTCTCTCAGATAAATGCAGCCCTTATCAAGAGGCAGTGTATGTGCCCAGCACGGTTTATTTTGGCAGTGGCTCAGCTTCTGCCTCTGTAATTAAATGAGGCTGATGAGACAACAGCAGCTCCGGAGAGATCAGAGGAAACTCGACTTCATCTCCCTGCCTTTTATTTTCTCGGCTCTCCACTGCTTGGCCTCCCTCATGCATTTTTTTCATTAATACAGGAGAGCCATTTAACCCACATCCTGGCCCAGCAGGGGAGCTCAGGAACAACATGAAATTCCAAATACGACTTCTTATTATTATTGCCCCTCTGCCAGCGACAGCATCTTCACTTCTCACCAGACAATAGCAATAGCTTTTTAATTATCTCCATACAGTATGAATGTGACTTGTCCCAGTCCCTATGGCTGCCCCCAGAAGAGTCCTTAATCCTGAATTCTAACAGCACTCTAGAACTTGAAGCTAAATGCTGCTGTTGAGTCAGCCCTTGAAGCTATCCCTGGAAATGCTCTCAAATGAGTCCAAGGTATGACTGTGAAAGCAAAGGGAACCAACAAACCCATAGCTGGTGGCCTGTTTTCTAAATTAATAAACCCTTAGACAGCTTGGTGGCACACACTGTAATCCCAGTGACTTAGGAGGCTGAGATAGGAGGATCACAAGTTCAAGGCCAGCCTCAGCAACTTAGTGAAGCCCTAAGCAGCCCTGCCTCAAAATAAAAAACAAAAAGGACTGGGGGTATAGATCAGTGGTTAAGTACCCCTGGATTCAAACCCTGGTACCAAAAAAAATTCATTATTAAACTTTCCTGTTGAATGATTGATCAAATATAGAACATAATTCATTCTTCTTGATTTTAGCACTAGATCTCACTACAGGCCACACTGCCTACAATTCAAATACTATGCCACATTTAGTTAAAGAGGACACATTTCCCAAACCATGACAAGTTTCCAAAGATTCCTCATAAATGCCTATCAGAAAATAGGCATTGTCTCAGTTGAAAAATGTCCATCTTCTGTCAAATACAGAGAATTATTTCTACTATTACAAAATAAAAAAGCATCACATATTGGCAGCTCCTTCATCAGTCTCACATGTAGCTGAGATTATAGGTGTGTGCCACCACACTGGTCATATAGTATCTCAATATATAATGTCTCCTCCAAACAGTCCATCATGTCTTCCTGGATGCTCCTAAACTAGGATTCTAGTCCTTAGTGTTTAAGTATCTGCCTCCCATATGCAGCTTTAGCTCAAGAATATTTCATGATCATTCATCTTTCAGATTCTGAAATGTAATATGCAATCTCCCTGGTGCATCAGAGTTTCAACAAAACTGTTTATTGAGATGGAATAAATGATCTCCTTTGATCCTTGCAGTAGTCCCAGGAGCTGGGCACGAAGGGAAGTTAGAGACCAGAATAATTAGATAGAAGGTCAAGCACACAATAAGTGACAGGGAGAAAAAAGGCTAAAGGTGCTAAATCTAATCTCATGTCACCCCACTATGAACCTGCTATATCACAAACCTCGTTATTCACCCTGGGACCTCAAAATTCATTTCACATTGGTGTGTTTTGTTTATCCATGCGGATTATCATTTCTCTGAAGGTGACAGATTTTAGATAAATAAAACACATCATACACTTGCATTGGTCTCAACTGTTTGAATTCTTTCTTCATCAAACAGAATATAAAGATAATATTTAATTGTGTTACCATAAAACTTAATTTGTAACCAGTGGAAATTGTCCAGTGGCACCAAGAAAAACAATCATCAGGACCCACTTGGGAGTGACACCTGGACCCTCTTTTGCCAGACAAAACCAGTGCCTTCTGTCTCTCACATTGCCTTTCCAAGACTATTGGCTTCCAAGCCTAGAGAATGGCACTAATGCAAGCCAGGGCTGTCGTTCAATATTCCAACTTCTTTTTGGAAATGCCTATGTCACCCCAAAAGGCACCCCAAGATTCAAGGCTCAATCATCTCTATGATTCTCTGTACTAGGTAAAGAAGTTCCACGTTCAGAGGGATTCATCTCAGCCTGAGATTTCAGTCACCTCAGCACCCAGGCACCTGGAAACTAACAAACACCTTGTGTTTTTTCTACTGAGTTCAGAGCTCCTGGGATACCAGATAAAGTTCCACCAGTAACTCCAATCATCAGGATGGAACTTTGGTTAAATAATCTAATTATTCCAGGATCAGTACCTGAAATTCTTCATTCAATATCTAACATCTTTATATTTTGGGCTCAATAGTACCTACATGTGCTGTAGAGAATGTACATTGTTTTTTTGGGTTTTTTTTGGTTTTTGGTTTTTTGCTGGTTTTTGTTTGTTTTTTGTTTTGTTTTGTTTTGTTTTGTTTTGTTTTGTTTTGTTTTGTTTTGTTTTTTGGTGGTGGGGGTGGGTACCAGGAATTAAACCCAGGGCACTTAACCCTGAGCCACATGCCCAGCCCTTTTTAAATTATTTTTTATTTTGAGACAAGGCCTCATTAACTTGATGAGGCTCACTTTGAATGTGCAATCCTCCTGCCTCAGGTTCCCTAGTTGCTGGGATTATAGGCATGTACCACCAAGACTGGCTTGATGTATGTTTTTATATATTTTCTCACATGTGTTTGTTTCTGTGTTTTCCCACAGGTAGTAAATAATATGAAGGCAAGAATTACATCTGATTATTATTATTATTTATTTCCTTAAAACATTCCAACTCAGAACTGGAATGAGTATTTAATATAGTGGAATAAGTATTTAATATAGGTCTTTTGTTTCTTAACCAGGTTATTTGATAGAATATGAGAGAACCTAAACAGAGATAAGAATGAGTCTTGCATATGCCATAGAATAGAACAAAGATATTTCCTCTTTAGGGATTGAACTCTGCCTGAGTAAACATTCATCCAAATTCTATGGCTGTTATATTTCTTTAGAAGTATGGAGACAAAGTACACACAGAACAATTACCTTGCAAAGAGGCAGTAAAGGTTTACCCAGCCAGGCGAGATGGTCTACACCTGTAATCCTAGCTACTCCAGGGGCTGAGGAATGAGGATTGCAAATTCAAGGCCAGTCTCAAAAATTTAGCAAGACCCTGTCTCAAAATTAAAAAAAAAAAAAA